>JAQIFY010002310.1:0-13439 GCA_028533085.1 Varecia variegata | reverse complement strand
TTGATTAAATGACTTCCTTTCCTTTGGGTAGATTCCCAGCAATGGGATTGCTGGATCAAACGGTAGGTCTACATTTATTTCTTTGAGGACTCTCTATACTGTTTTCCATAGAGGTTATACAACTTTCTTTAATTTGTATTTGCACATTATATCTTCTGGCATCCCTGAAATTTCAATCTTTCTTTGTGTCATTTGGTTTTGGCATTTCTCCTGGATGTAGGATAAAGCTGACTGAATTTTTTAGCCAACTTGGTGATCCAACTACTAAAAGTTGAGCTTAATCAGTGTACATCTACTGTGTACACTATTTCATTTCTGCTGTGTTTGGACTTATTTCCACCATCTGATTTTGTGCTTTCTTTTTATTTGCTTCATGGTCCTTCCTTTCTTCACTGTCCTGCCTCTTATTGGATTGGTTATTTTCACACCTTTAATTTTTCCTTCTGTTAATTTTAAAGCTATAGATTATATTGATATTATTTTGATGATTCACTTCAGCATATTAAGATATATTTAATCACAAAATTTTCTAACAAAATCTAGAATTATTAATATTTAGCACATCTATTCATAATGAAAACAATGAGTACAAGCCACCCTTGAACAGCTCCACATCTTATTTTTATAAACAGCCTCACTTATAACTCTTCTAAACAAAGAATTTTTGTAATCAATAGTTAATTAAATTTGCCAACATATTTCATTAATTTCTGTGTTCACTGTTGTTTCTGATGCTCTATATCTTCAGTGACTATGAATGATAAATTTCTCTTACTTTCTTTGTGTCTCAATTCTCTTTATCTTGCCCTCATTCTTCCATGATTTTTTAGTATATAATTCTATTAATAAGTTTACTTATATCTTCCCTCAGCACTTCTAAGATACTACTGCATTCTCCCTGGCATCAATCATCTCAGAGTTAAAGGATGCTGTTTGTCTAATTGTTGTTAATTTGCAGATAATTTGTGTATTTTCTCTGATAACTTTTAAGAATTTCCTTTATTCTTAATGACCTGCTGTGTCTAAAAGTGAATTTATTTTTATTTATATAGTTTCATACTCAGGGTATTCTTCTAATTTATGGGTGATAATCTTAAATTCTAGAAATGTTATCAATAATTATCTTTTACATATTGATTTTCTAATATTTATCTCTATATATTTCATATTCAATGAATATTGGAGCATCTCAATTAATCTTTCATGTTTCTTAACTGCTCTTCCATATATTTCTTTGTCTGTCTATGCCAAATAATGGATGAGCACTTCAGTATAATCTTCAAGTTTATTATTCTTTTTGACTGGTCCATTCTAGAGTCTGTCCAGTATATTCTATTTTTACTTCACTGACTACATTTTTATTCCCAAGATATTTGATTGGGTCATTTTCACATCTACCAGTATATTATTTTATTCCTCTCTGGTTTTGTCTCACCTTTTCTGGTTTTTTCATTTCAAAGTCATTTCAAAGTCTTTCTCAGAATTCTCTAAAATTAAGTAATCAGAACATGAGTTTCTGTTCTGATTAATTAGTGATATGAGTTCATGAGTTCATGTTCTGATTTTTTTTGTTTGTTTTTGTTCATTTTTATTTTGGCTATCTTCCTTAGCATCAGATTTTTTTCATGAGTTTTAGAATTTTCATTCACTGGCTAATTTTTGGTGGAACATTTTTAAAATTTTATTTCCCTTTCTTCTCTACACACTTATTCCTGCATGTCTAGTGTAATGAGATACAATTGCTTCTACCCAGCCAATACAGACAGAATCAGTTCTGATGATAGTGACTGCCATCCGTGATATTAATACATAGTACACTTCTTTCAGAATACCTTTTGTGATGTCCACTTCTAGATTAGGTGCCACATCAATGCTATTCCTCTCAGGGTACCATAATATAATTTCTATTTACTATGGCTTTCTCCCCCAGCAAGCCTGTACACTCCATGAGGGCCAGAACCTGAGCCGTCTGGTTCACTGTTATATAACCCAGCACCAAGAGCAATGCACGGAACAAAGTACACTCATTCAATAGTTGCTGCATGAAATAATCAAATGTTTGCATCACTGGGTAATGTGTCTGATGGTATTGCCATTCTACCATTTTCTCAGTACCCATGTTGTTAATTTTGGAACTCTAAAGGACAATAACTTTTCTAGGTGGCAGATGCTTTCTTCCAAACAGTGATTTAGTAAGCGCTTGGCTTCTAGTTCAATCATTACTTCTTTCTCCCTGAGTTATTTTTACACTGGGTGGATATGATGTGCCATCAGCTGTGAATCCTGGCAGGATGAAGGGGATGATATCTCATACTCTGCATTTGTTCCACTGCTGTAATTACTGTGATGATTGTAGATTAACCCTAATCCATATTATAATTCCTTCTTTGAATCCCAAAGATGAGGGATTTTATTCTACACAAAGATATTTTTAATTTCTTTCTGAATAAAAAACAACTTAAATTAGGTCCAAGTCATTCTTGAGCTGTCAACATGGAAGTGTCTTCAGCATATTCACTTCCTGTCAATATTCCCTGACAATCCTAGAATCATTTAAACCTTCTAGCAAGTAGCCATTTGGGAAGCACATCATTTCATTATATCTCTATAGCTTACTGAAGATCATAATGAAATAGTTTGCAAAAATGCAGAACGATGTCTCTTGATGTTTGCAAAGTATGCTAATTTTATTTACACATATATTGCTTATTTTCAAGACGCAGGTTTTACTATTATAACAAATTGATAATACTATGAAAACATATACATATTTTCTTTTCACCAATAGCAAAGTTGTTTTTGTTTTGTTTTGTTTTCTGTCAGGTTTGGAAGTAAGTTTTATCCCAATATTATACTAAGAATATTTTTTTAAAGAGAGCTTGATTTTTATCAAACATGCTTTTTTAATGAAGCAATGGTCATTAAATTTTTAAAACATTTATAACAAATATACAAACACTATCTACTAATAGGCCATAAATCTATATGCCTCCAAGATCATACTATTAGCAAAAGTTTACCTTATATCTGCTTTTGTTTTTTTTGTTGTTGCTGTTGTTGTTTTTTTGAGACAGAGTCTCACTCTGTTGCCCGAGCTAGAGTGCCGTGGCATCAGCCTAGCTCACAGAAACCTCAAACTCCTGGGCTCAAGCAATCCTTCTGTCTCAGCCTCCCAAATAGCTGGGACTACAGGCATGCGCCACCATGCCTGGCCAATTTTTTCTATATATTTTTAGTTGTCCAGCTAATTTCTTTCGATTTTTAGTAGAAACGGGCGTCTCACTCTTGCTCAGGCTGGTCTTGAACTCCTGAGCTCAAATGATCCACCCGCCTTGGCCTCTCAGAGTGCTAGGATTACAGGCGTGAGCTACCGCACCTGGCCTTCTTTTGTTTATACAGAAGAAAAATATAAATTTTTTTCCTCTGTGGTATTTAATTATTTTCCTAAATTTATCATATTTCTGGACTCTTAATTATGCATAGAAAGATTACAGTAATGGTTTCTTCCAAATATTATAGCCATTTTTACGGTACATTCTTTATTGCATGTAGAGATCAGCTTAGTATATAATTTATGTTCTCAAACTTTAATTTGTTTGAAGCCTTTGTGTGTGTGTATGTGTCCATCCCATGGTTCCAATTTCTAGAGTTTTTTTGTTTGTTTGTTTACTAATTGTAGATATTTTTGTAATAAAAGCCAGTCACAGTCCTTACTGGGTTACAGACTAGACTGATGGGAGAAAACTGCAATCAGCAAAAGAAGGTATATACACTTACTAACTTCTCTCAGAAATCACTCCTTTAAGCAATTGTATACAGGAGGTCACTAAAGTTTACCTGTTCATTACAATCACATAAAAAAATTATACTTACAACATGAATAGTGTTTACTGAAACCATGGATTATGAAACATTCAAAATTCTCCAAAGTTGTAAATTTAAATCTGAAGACTATTAGAAATAAAGTATATTTGAGTAAGGCATGCTATTGAAGTATATTTTATGCTAAAATGGTGAAGTAAAAAGAAAAAGGAAATAGTCATACATGAAAAAAACAAATGCATATGTCATAATATTATCCAAACACTCAGATAACAACTGATTGGCTACAAACTATGTGAAGAATTTGAACATCAATTTTTAGACCCCTAAGTGTGATTCTGTGATGACAAGCACTTCATTATAATTTAAAATAATTCATTTCTACACAATTTACTGAATGCCTACTATGTGAATAGTGAAAAAGACATTATTCTTACCTTAGGGAACTCAGAGACTAATAGGAAGTAAAGACACATTCCAGCTAGCTAAATACATTATTATGAGAGTTATATTAATGGCTGATACATTTTTATAAATAGATCCTCAATTCTACACATTTATAAAAGATCCACGTGCTTCTGTAATTTATAATTACACATAACTGATCCTTTTATGTTAATAAATAAAAATCTCCATTCCAATTAGGCACTAATGTAAAACAGTCCCTCATTTTCCATCTGCTATCCATTTGCTAATGCATACAGGAGAAGGACAATTAAATGTTGAGTGCCACAAACTAGAATATTCTGTTTCGCAAAATAAGTGAGATGAAATGCTTATAAAATATTTTAGTGAGAAGAAATGACCAAGTTATGAATCATCTTTTTTTCCATATTAACATAACAAAAATTAACTGGCTCCCTAACTGATGAATTATTGATAATCAGTGCTGGTATTTTTCCATCTCAAGCACGTCTCCTAAATTTTGTCTCCCACGTTTCAAAAATTTAAATAATGAATCGTCACCCACTCCAAAAAAGGTCGTATAAGATAGTAACATTACTGACTACCACTATTCTGTTACGCAGGCAGCATTTAACTAACACTCTCATAAGTAGAATGAGAGTGTTCCATGATCTTCCCATAAAAGAAAATACCAGAAAGTGGGAGAGAAGATGGAATAGGCAGCATCGTCCTGTGCCCAGATGCCCACCACCACACAAGGGAAAGGCTAAGCCAAGCTTCCTCCCAGCATGGCTATCTCTGCTGTCTCAGTGACAGAGTTCAACTGATCTGCCCTCCTCATAAGCAAACCTCCTCATGGACACTCTCAGCTCATTAGATATGGTTGATTTCCTGTGTGTTGTGCATACTATGTGCCTGGCACAAGCGACTTTCATCTTGCATCTAAAGGTTAACAGAGTCCCTCACCCCCAATATAATCCAATCCCCATATGGACAGTCTCAAGTATTCCCCAAGAAAACAGCAGCCTAATGTCAAGTTTAGCAACTACATTCAGAGATAAATTGGCCAGGTTGCTTCAGAAGCTGCCTGCCAGTCTTAGAAACCCATCTCTAGGTGATATCCATATCTTCCCTAGGTTTCCTGTGAAATCATTCACACCTATTTTTTGTCATAACCTACACATCATCACACAGAAAATACAATCATGAAAGAATATTAATGAGCTGCCCACAGCAACTTCTATCAGAAAAGATTTATTTTAGACTGTGGTACTTTTTTGATTGTTTTTACAAAAAGCAAGAAGCATTATTTCTTCTTGGTACCATAAAATGAACTGGCCAACAACACAGTCCTTATTTCTATCTATTGCTCTAATTGTATAAGGAGCCCCCAAGTATGCAGGTAACAGTCTCAGGTTCAAGTTTAGTGGGCTCACTATAAAATTCTTACAGTGTGCACCATGAGCTGGGTAGTCCAGGATGCCAAGGAGGAAAAGATTCCCCTTCCTCTGGTGTACACTTAAACAACTAATTATAATAGATTTATAATTACTTGTCCATTTGTAAACAAGTTCTCCCAGTGATACTTCCTCACTCTCTGCCAAATCTACCAATCATCCTCTCCACCTCCACTCCCACAGCCTTAGTCCAGCTCTTCATCACTTCTCACCTGGGTCACCCACAGCAGCCTCAACATTTATCACACAGCCCTGTGAATGATGTTTTATCTGTTTATCTATGACAGTATTTTATAAGCACCCTGAGGGCAGGCCTCATGTCTTTTTTTTTCCCCAGAATATTACGGGGGTACAAATGTTTTGGTTACATAAATTGCTTTTGTACCATTTGAGTCAAAGTTATAAGTGTGCCCATTCCCCAGACAGCATACATTGTACCCATTAGCTGTGCATTTACCCATGCCCTCCTTCCCCCTCCCACCTGCTTGATTTCTGATGAATATCACTTAAATCCAGTGAGAATGGTTTATATCAAAAAGTCTCAAAACAAAAATGTTGGCATGGATGCAGAGAGATAGGAACGCTCATACACTGCTGGTGGGACTGCAAAGTAGTACAACCTCTATGGAAAGTAGTACAGAGATACTTCAAAGAACTAAAAGTAGAACTACCATTTGATCCAGCAATCCCTCTACATGCCTCACATCTTATATGCCTTTTTCTGTGAGCACAAAATAAACTGTTTGGCACATATCAGATAGCCAAAACAAAAAGCTTACAGAATATATACATCTCTAAACTTTTCTCCCTGTTACCAGACTCCCCTTCTAATCTAGCCCCCACAGTGCTACCAAAATAATCTTCAAAAAAAAATAAATCTCATCATAGCATGTACCTGTCTAAAACTGTTTTATGATTTTAAAGACTTCAAGATGGTGTTCATCCCTATCAAAGCAGTTTTTACCCGCTGTGCTCTTTCATGCATGCCTCCAAGCCTGCATTCAAACAGTTCTCTCTATCTGCGATGCTCCTGCTACCCTGGTTCCCTGAGCTAGTGTCCTCATCCTTCATGACTCAGGTCAAGTGTCAGTCTCTCCAGAAAGCATGTCCTACCTCTTCAGTCTGAACTAGATGCTTCTCATGCCTTTCAAAATATTCCAAGCATACTGTTAGCCCAAGCATTTATCACACTAAGTGGTAATTTTCTGTTGCCTTATACATTAGTCAACTGAAAGCTCCTTGAAGTCATAGATGTGTCTCATTCATGTTTGAATTTTCACCACTGGGCACAGTTGGGGGACATACTTGGTGTTCAATAAATTGACAAGTAAATATAGGAATGAGTAAATTGTGTTTTACATGATTTGTTATTTTCACATAGATTATTACATTCAATAAGAAAATAGTCTCAGAAAGGATAAATATCTTACACAAGATTATACTACTAGTATATCAAGGATCTAAGTTTCAAATGCAGGTCCCTCTGGCTTTAAAGGCAATGCTCATAATCTCAATATTCAAGGATGTATTAGCATCTGATTGGCACAGAAATTGGACCACCTCAAGGTCCAAACTGCCTGCAACTCCCTCTGTGCTCTATGAAGTACTTGGTGATTAACCTCAAACTACCTCGATTATTATACATTTCCTCTTTGCTCATGCCCAGTCACACTATGTTTGTTCTGTCTGTGGATGATTAGCTCAGACAGTTTCAGCACAGGACCAAAGAGAGCAGGATTATTAGGTTAGAACATGTCTATGAAGCTAGGTTGGATTAATCTGTCCAACACTATGCACATATTCTTCATTCATCCAACTTCCTGGCAAAGTTTCCTTAGCCAACAGAGACTGGTTGAGATAATGTGAATTGATCCTTGCAGATGCAGAAATTTGTTCATTAAACTCTACATCTAAAGCAAATAAGAAAATGAAGCAATTCTAGAAGCCAATTTCCCTGCATTACCAGGAAGTAGTTTACTAAGGCAGAGAGAGAGGGAGAGAGAGAGAGAGAGGGAGAAAGAATGTCTTACAGATTTTGAAAATAATAACTTCTTGAACTTCTAATATCTGTTACTGTTGTAAAGATAATTGATATTGGCCAGGCACGGTGGCTCACACCTGTAATCCTAGCACTTAGGAGGCCAAGGAGGGCGGATCGCTCAAGGTCAGGAGTTCGAGACCAGCCTGAGCAAGAGTGAGACCCCGTCTCTACTAAAAATAGAAAGAAATTATCTGGCCAACTAAAAATATATATAGAAAAAATTAGCCGGGCATGGTGGCGCATGCCTGTAGTCCCAGCTACTCGGGAGGCTGAGGCAGGAGGATCGCTTGAGCCCAGGAATTTGAGGTTGCTGTGAGCTAGGCTGATGCCACAGCACTCACTCTAGCCCGGGCAACAAAGCGAGACTCTGTCTCAAAAAAAAAAAAAAAGATAATTGATATCATTCTGCTTTTAAGTCGCCAGTACTACCTATCAATATAATTTTTTTCTCTTTGCTTAAGTTTTTAATAAACTGATAGGAGTCTACAGACTGTACTTACTGACTGATTGAAACAAAAATTATAGAATATTTTAAATAAAAGTAACAGTAATAATAGGCCTATTTATAGAGCATTTACTCAGTACCAGAAACTGTGGTAGGAACATGTGCTGACTCATTTACAAACTCAACAACCACATAAAGTATTATTTATCCCCTTTTACAGCTAGTACAACTAATGTGCTGAGAGGGTGTAGGGTTTTTCCAGTATCTCAAGTCTGCTAAATACTTTGAACAAGTGTATCTAATGTCAACGATCATGCTTTATGCCACTGCATCACTTTAGCACATAGTAAGTGCTCAACAAATCTTTTTACATAAATGAGCCAGTTGTGGCTGAATCTGTTTTTACCTTAAGATGTTGAAGCTAGGCCAGGCGCGGTGGCTAAGGCCTGTAATCCTAGCACTCTGGGAGGCCGAGGCAGGCGGACTGTTTGAGCTCAGAAGTTCGAGACCAGCCTGAGCAAGAGGAGACCCCGTCTCTACTAAAAATAGAAAGAAATGATCTGGACAGCTAAAAATATATATAGAAAAATTAGCCGGGCATGGTGGCGCATGCCTGTAGTCCCAGCTACTTGGGAGGCTGAGGCAGTAGGATCGCTTAAGCCCAGGAGTTTGAGGTTGCTGTGAGCTAGGCTGACACCATGGCACTCACTCTAGCCCGGGCAACAAAGCAAGACTCTGTCTTAAAAAAAAAAAAAATGAAGTTTATGGACACTGCACCAGATTTGACTGTCTAAAATAATTTGTTAAGGAATATACTTTAGGGTTTAATCACATTACTTTCACCTCAGTGGCCAGTGCAACCCTGAATGTTTAATTATGCTACTAGTCTTACAACTAATCAATCTTTTTCATTAAAATCCAGTGAAGCAGACAACTAAGATAATTACTGCAGAATCATCTTAATTAAAAATTTTAACTTCTAATTAAGAGTCATTGTTTATCTCATCAGGAAGCAGTTAGAATTTATGACAGGGTTGCCCTTTTCATTATATTTTTAGCCTTTTTGAGGTTGGACACAGCATATGATACTCCTACTTATGTGAGCCTTTGTGTTTACACATGCACATATGTTTGAGTATATTTAGAAGTGTTTTAATTGTATCAGAGGAAAAATAATAAAAAGCATGAAACCCAGTGGAAACTTCTGCCATTAAAACCCTTGATTCAGTATTTATGTCTCAACAAATTACAAAATGTTCAAAAGTGAATTATTTATACCTCAACTGCTAGTCAAATGCATAATTATATTCACAACTGAACAAAAGCTGCCTTAAAACTTTTTCTCACAAGCTACAAATCTAAACAAAACTGCTGAATATTCACCCAAGTCTCTGCAGAACAAAGAAATAATTATTATTTCCCTAGACTCCCATTTCTGGGAAATTTCTTTTCACCATCAGAATCACACATATTGGTCTTCAGAAAGAAGCTGCAGTCTCCGTGGCATGCAGGAAACTATCCATTCAGCTAGTAAACACAGCCATGATGCTTTATCCTTCGGGAAACCCACCTCTATCACTCACTGCAGTTGCACTGCAGTCCTCCAAATGCACGTGTGCTATTGTGTAATTCATAACGAACACTGGCAAATGCTTTAAGTCACTGCCCTTTGCCTTAACAGTGAGAGACTGTTCTTTAAGTCTCACAATCGTAACTCATGAATCTACTGCTCTATTAAATTTGATTATAGACCCAGAGAACAAAGGGTAGCCATGGAGAGTGTGAGACACAAGAGCTGATCAACTCCTTAAGGAAAACCAAGATCCATGTAACATATTAGATCAGCTGTTCCTGAGTATCTATGTTAGGAAACCTGGCAGAAGGGTGGGGACAGAAGTGGGGAAGAGGAGAGGATTAAGAATAGTGGAAGGATAAACTTAATCGTTGAAATTGGCTTAAGGATAATTTAAATGTTATGCATAAAACTACACTAATACATTCGTAGGTAGAAATATTTGGAAGCCAAATGGCTTTCATCACTATGACAATGACCAGCATGGCCCCCCATGACAGCAAAGTTGACACAAGCAGTTCAAATATTTTAAGCTGAGGTGGAAAGAGCCTATTCAATTTTTCCATGCTAACAATAAGCTGACGTAAAAGGTAGGGAAAGGTAGAGGCAGCAAGTAAAATTCAAGCCCTTGTCTACAACAGAGGTTTTCAAACTGTCCTCTGAAGAGAAGAGATGCAGGAATTGGGGGAATGACAACCTTCCCTCCCCAACCTCCGCAACATGCTTTCCTTCTCTCCCTACAACTTCCATGCCTGCCCACCGCAGGGACAGTGGAAACTATAACTTTTAAAAATATTTGCTTTTCACTTACTCATAAAACAATAGACATAAGCAAGATCTTCAAGTGTTCAGAAACTTCCTAAAGGACTTTAAAACTCATTTTAAATTGGAAAGTAGGTGGCGGGGGGGTGAGATAAAAATTAAACCTTTCCTTGAAGAAGTCTGGATGGTAATAACTGCTTCTAGTATGAGAAAAAGCTGAGGGTAGAAAAGAGCTATAGTCGAGGGTGTTTCCCCGCTCAAAGTTACTAAACACACCTGATTATGTTATGCCAAGTTCCCTTTCTATGAAGCATCAAAGACATAAGCAAAGCACAGGCTTAAATACCCATACTAGCCAGACTTCCAAATGAACACCAGCGTTCAGATTTTAACACAAATTCAAAGGTGTGTTTTCTTCTGGGAATAATTTGTATCTAGTTCCAGATGTTTTCTCTTCCAGAAAACAGCAAACCCTGCTTAGCACCCATTTCACCGGTGTAAGCAGTGAGCACCTTAAACCCCGCCTGCTGCAACCGTGGCCCACCGTTATTACAGCCAATGCCTCACCTACACCTGCACTGTAAATAGTGCTGCTGGAAGAACCCATTCAGATAAATTACCGACTGGCAGAAGATAAGCTGGTAAGAGGAGCATCATTATTTTGCAAAATGGTCAATGCAAGGTGCTGTAAAATAAAAATATAACCGAGGGATCCTTCACATACATAGCACATTTTATGGCAGAGGATCCGGTGAATAATGTGCTGCTGAAGGCGGTGAACAGTTCTTTCCCTCCACTGTCTATGACATGTATGACAATGTTATGCTGCTGGAAGTGTCCAGCCACCAGGGTTAACTGGCTTATAAATTGTTTTGGCAGCAGAATACCAATGGCCTGATAAATGGATTATTAAAGTAATAGAACACAAGGGTCATAAAGCAGGAAGATGTGAAGGTAGATGTTGAGGTTTCTAGTCCTAATTCAGCTACTATGAAAGGCTAATGATAACTTTCATTACAGCCACCATTTCTTGACTACTTACTATGTTCCAAGCACTAGCCTTACATACATTCCATTTCTCAATCTATAAGGAACACTCCTGTAAGGAAGAAATTATTATTCCCATTTTATAGACAAAGAAACTGAGCCTTAGAGCAGGGAAGTATTATAACTTGCCCAAGTTAGTGCATGGCCAAAACCAGACATTAAAATTAGTATTGCTTGATTCCAAAACTCAAGCAATGGATGGATGGACAGACAGACAGATGGAAAATTATAGATGATAAGATAGATAGATTTTTATTCACAAGAAAACATCAGTATTTTAGCCCTAAAAGTTACCCACTCCTAATTCCCCAACACAAAATTTGGCCTCTAAGTTTTGTGGCAAGGAAGGGCAAAGGGCAAAGCAGACTATCTTAAGCTTGGTGGTTTCCTATTGAAACTATAACAAATTACTACATTAAAACAACACAAATTTATAAGATTATCTTACAGTTCTGGAGATCAGAAATCTGAAATGAGTTTTATAGGCTAAAATCAAGGTGTTGGCAGAGCTGCATTCCTTCTGGAGGCTCTAGCCTTCCACAGCTTGTATTAATCGAAGCTGCCTGCATTCCTTGCCTTGTGGCTCCCTTCTCCATCTCCAAAGCACATCACTTTTACCTCTGCTTCCATCCTCACATCTTCTTCTCTGGCTCTGAACTTCTTGCCTTCCTCTTTTCAGAAACATTATGATTACACTGATGATCCAGAATAATCTTCCCATCTCAAGATACTTAACAATCACATCTACAAAGTCCCTTTTGCCATGTAAAATAACATATTCAGAGGTTCTGGGGATTAGGACATGAACATTTTGAGGGGCCCATTATTCTGTCTACCACAATCTGTCTGTAAGACGACCACCGTAGCTTGCTGAGGGAAAGATCTTTTTTTAAGGAGGTAACTTATTATAATACTAACCATAAAGGTAGCCATAGGAAGACAGACCTCAGGGAGCATTTCTAGAACTTCTCTTATGTATTCACTGCATTTGGTGATCTCATCCAGTTTCATGGTCTTAAATATGCCAAAAATATCTCTCTAGATCAAACTCATATATCCATCTGCCTACTGAACACACCCACTTGAATATCTAGTAGGCATGTCTGACTCAACACGTCTAAAATTGAGCTCCTGACTCCCCCTCACCCCAACTTACTTCTCTCACCATCTTCCCCTCACCCTTTAATGGCAGCTCTATCCATATAGTTGTTAAGGCCAAAAAAACCTAGGAATTATTCTTGACTCCTTTCTTATTTTCACATGCTGCATCCAATACATCAGCACTCCAATCAGAATGTGTCCAGAATCCTGTTTCTTCTTATCTCCTCCATGCCACCACACTGGCCCAAGACACATCACCTCACTTCTGGATGCTTGCAAGAGCCTACTGTCATCTTCCTTTCCCCCCTTCCCCTTATGGCATATCCTCAACGTAGCAGCCAGCTATGCTTTATAGGTCTTGATAAAACCTAAGTGTAGTGGATGCTGTGAGGTCTCACCCAGATCTCCCCTTTCAGGACTGAGGCACTCACTACCCCAGCAGCTGAAAGCACTGGCTGCCAATAACTTACATTTGAATCCCCTTCTGGGAATTGCCCTCGCCCCAAGGGAGCTGCTGCCCTTTCCCTGAGGTATAAACAATGACTAATCGATGTGAGGATACAAAAGCTCCATCCCTTTGCCTCAACTAGGGACAGCCCTGAAGGGCCCTGCCAGCTCCAGGACTCCTTGTGCATTAGCTGAGGCCTCTGCTGCAAACGCCTTGCATTTCAGCTTCTCCCTCTGCCCAGGCCTGCTCCCTCACTCCCTCAGAGGTGTTGCCTCTAAGAACATTCTTCAAATAAGTCTACTGCATGTAACTATACCACTCAGAGTCTGTTTCCAGGA
>JAQIFY010000231.1:1535-14675 GCA_028533085.1 Varecia variegata | reverse complement strand
GCGATGTGCACTGTTGGGGGAATGGACACCCTTGAGGCTCAGTCTCGGGGGGCTGGGAGTGGCATGGGTAATATACTTAACCAGAACGGTTGTACCCCCATAATAAGCTATAATAAATTTAAAAAAAAAAAAAAAAAGAAAAGCCAATTTGAGATTTAGGGCACAACATTGGATTTAGTTACTTGTACCAGCAATTTTCTGGAAACAAAGAGATCAGAAGCTTATGAAGATTTAGCAGAGCATGTATTGACAGAGAAGCAAAAATTCCAAGCACATTAGAGTATTTGAACTATGAAATGACCCTTAAGTATGCAAACTTTCATTAGTAGATTGCAAACTTTCATTAGTAGATTGCAACCTTTGAAAATATTTCAGTCCTGGAGGAGGCCATGGCTTCCTATATGGAGGAAAAATGTGATGAATAAACAAGTTCATTCAAGAAAAAAGAAACGTAGCCATCCAGAGAATTTCTCAGATCTTCCAGAGTAAAAGATTTACAAACTATGACTGGTGTTATTTCATAGCTGCTATGGGACATGGACTGCCATATGTCTTCCATCTTTCCTTTACTATAGTGTTCTCCCATCATGTGGTAGCAGCAATTAGAGTCCTCACTAAACCATATCTTCACCAACACTTGGTATCAGCAATCATTTGATTTTTTTCATTCTGAGGTGTATGTGTGTGTGTGTGCATGTGTGTGTTTGTATACAGCAGTATCACTTTGTAATTTTAGTTTACATTTCCTGACTTCTAAAGAGGGTTATAATTTTTACAGTTTTATTTGCCATAGTAGTATCTCTTTTCATGACTTTTTATTGCTTTATAATCCAATTAATCAATATATTATTTTTCTGATTAATACTTTCTGTGTCCTGTTTATGAAATTTTTGCCTAAAATAAAAATAAATTATCCTATGATATCTTACACAAGTTTTTTTGTAAACTTTGTCATTAAATTTAACAATGTAGCTGAATTCATAGTATCTTTGCATGGTGTAAAATAGAGGTAAAATTCCCCCTTTTGTAGCTTCATTTACTGAACTGGCCTGCACTGCCATCTTTGCCCTAAATTCAAGTGTAGATCTGTTTCTAGAACCTCTAGTCTGCTCTTTTAGTATTTTTTTATCTTTGCTTAAATACCATTTTTTCTTAATTACAGAAGACTTGTAATATTTTCTTCTTTTAGTATATGCTTTTAAAGGCTATGACTATAAGTTTTTCTTTAGTATGCCTTTATAGGAATCCCTGAGAATGCAACCACCAGCATGTGATGATACTGAACCTCTACTTATTTATCTATCCACCTACCAATCATGTTTTCTGCAAAAATCCCAACAAGCTTAAACAACTTGAAATTTAATTGAGTTCAAAATATATTTAAAATTCCATTATTTCTTTATTGACACATGAATTATTTAGAATTAAAATGCTTAATTTCCAAACACATTAGGATTTTTAACTTATCATTTATTATTGATTTCTGGATTGTTAAAATAGTCTAAGTATTTGGTGGTTTTTGAAAATGTGTTGTATGTTGCTTTATGGGCCAACACATGTTCAGTGCTAGTCAATGTTTTATAGTCACTTGAAAAAAATCATGTATATATCTTAGGTGAAATATCTTATATATTTAAATCTTCTAGTTTCTAACTGATTTTTTTTCTTACATAGTTACTGATAAAGGTTTATAAATCTTTTGACATCTTGCCAGAATTTTCTCAATTTTATTGATGTTTTTAAAAATAATATTTGGTGATACTATTTTAGGTATATTTTCTTTTTTATTAATTTCTGATTTGTTCCTTTTTTATTTCTATCCCTCCACTTCTTTTGTATTTATCTTGCTTTTCTTTTTCTGAGTTCTTAAAATGGTTATATGATATACAAACTTAACTTTGTTCAATTAATTTCCAAAAGTCCTTTTTAATTTTAATTCTATTATAAATATTTTCTAATTTCCACTGAGATTCTTTGAGCTATGAATCATCTGGAGTTTTTCATTTGAATTGTTAAATATATAATTTTTGTAATTATAATTTAATTGTGTATTTTTATTGTGTTCAGAAAACATGGTCTGTATGATAGAAAATCTTTGAACTATTTGTTGCTTTTTATGGCACAGTAAATGCTCCAATTTTTATAGAAATAATGTGTATTTTTCAGTTCATGGGATAATTATACACACACACACATATACATGTTATCAAATCTATTGTGTTCTTATTTTTGTGCATGTGATTTACAACTTACAGAAATAGCTTTAAATTGTCACTATGATAGTGGATCTGTTTATCTCTCCTTTTTTCAGTCAATATGAATCTTCATTATTATTTTTTCCACACAATCTTACTCTTTTATTAATCACATAGTCAACATCACATATTAACCAAGCACTGAAATTATTTAATTTTGAAAAAAGTTGATTTTGAGAGAGAGAAAAGATCGCAGAGTGGAGGTAACCTCCATGATTCATGCTCCCAGAGAGGAAGGCATAGATCTTGGCCTGCCACAATGCGAGTGAATTGCTCCCCGACAAGAACAGCAGTGTGAATCCATGGAGAATCAGCATGGGACACAAAAAGCAAGAAAAAGATAAGGTAAACAGGAGATAAGACCATGAAAATCTGGAGAGTGCGGTACAAACAACAGAGAGTGGAGCGTGGGACAGCTGTGCCCGCCTGACCAGTGAGTGAGGTGGGTTCAGTCCCACAGGAGAGTGTCTGGGTTCCTCACTGACTTCCACACCCACTCAGTCAGGGATCTGCCTGAAGTTTGTGCAGAATCACTGCAGGAGATGTGGGGCTCTGTGGAGAGGAGACATTAGCGGGAAGCATCTTGGACTCCAGAGCTCTGTGCCAGGACTGCACTTCGCAAGGGAGGGACTGGTCTGGGCTACCGCTGGAGGCAGTTAGGAGACAGTTAAACTGCCTCTACCACTCAGCGGGTCCAGATTGATGGAGATAAAAACTAATTAGGTGACTCTAACCTGGAAACCACTGTGGGCTATTAGGCCCGCTCAGGGTGGATCAGAAAGAACAAGAGCCCCTGCTCATCAGGCGCGAGATGGTGGGAAGGAGACATAAATGAGACAAGCAGACATCTTGATGACACAGCCCCCGGTTCCAGCACCTGCCAACCCCTGAACATGCACCCCTAGTGCTGGCGATCTGCAGGCAGGCAGTCACCATTTTTGGGGTGGACAGCCTAGCTGCTGTGCTGCGATAGGGTGCTGGGTGGCTTCCTGGGAGGCTCCCTCCCCTAGTCTGTGGACTCTTGCTGGGATCTCCGCCCTTGTGTGAACTCTGAGTACTACCCCAGTCGTGAGAGATTAGAGCGTGGACCTAGCAGACATTGGGGCGGGGCAGACCATCGCCCATGGGATCTGCAGAAGCTAGGGTGCTGGGCGAAGGGAGGCACCACCCCCTCCCCCTAGCCAGTATCTTTCATGTGGAAAGAGGTAGAAACCACTTCTGAAGAGGGAGAGATAAGAAAAAGACACTTTCTGTCTGCAACCAGTGTGAATCTTGGCTGCAGATCAAATGTTGACAGCCCAGGGACTTAACTCATCAAACCGGTTTTAGGCCAAACAATACCCTGTGGCAGGAACCACCAGAAACAATCCCTCAATTGTGGTAGAAGAATCCTGAACAACACATAAGTGGCGCCCCCTCATGACAAAGGAAGCAACACACCTAGGCTGTTATGCAACCTAGGAACAGAGCACAAGGCATGCTGGTATCCAGACAAAAGCTGAAAGAAACCTAACCATTGATCCAGATGGGAAGGACTCAGCAAAAGAACTCTGGGAGTATAAAGAATCAAATGGAAATCATGCCCCCAAAGGGGAACACCAGCTCTCTAGCAATGGACACAAACCAGATACAGAACAGTAAAATGTCACAGGAAGAATTCCAAACATGGATTGTAAGAAAACTGAATGATATGCAAGAAAAAAATGGATAACCAACACACAAAAAAAAACAACACACACACACACAAAAAATCCAGGACTTGGAAGAAAAATTCACTAAAGAAATCGAAATATTGAAGAAAAATCAAACTGAATGCCCGAAAATGAAGAATTTATTCAGGGAGCTATAAAACATGGTGGAAAGTCTCAAGAGTAGGGTAGATCAAACAGAGGAAAGAATCTCAGAGATCGAAGATAACACTTTCCAATTAAATAAGTCAGTCACAGAGATAGAGCAAAGAAATAAGAGAAAAGACCAGAGTATGCAAGAAATGTGGGATAATGTGAAGAAGCCTAACGTGAGAGTTATGGGCATTCCTGAGGGTGAAGAAGATAATACGCAAGGGTTGGATAAGCTATTTGAAGATATAATTGAGGAAAATTTCCCAGGCCTTGCTAAAACTCTAGATATACAGGTTCAAGAAGCTCAAAGAACCCCTGGGAGATTCATTGCAAATAGAAAGACACTACATCATGCAGTCATCAGACTGACAAAAATATACACTAAAAAGGCCCTTCTTCAATCTGTAAGGTGAAAGACACAAGTAACATACAAAGGAAAGCCCATCTGAATAACGCCGGATTTCTCAGCTGAAACCTTGTAAGCAAGAAGAGACTGGGGTGCCATTCTCACTCTTCTGAAAGAGAATAATGCCCAGCCTAGAATATTATACCCAGCTAAGCTAAGTTTTGCATATGAAGGAGAAATGAAGATATTCTCAGATAAACAAAGACTGAGGGAATTCACCAAGACCAGATCAGCCCTCCAAGAAGTACTCAAAACAGAGTTACACATGGTCAAGCACAAGAAAGACCCACGAGGGTAAAACTACTCAAAAGCTAAAGATCAAAACCCAGATACCACAATGACTCAAGTGAGAAAACATAGCAATGAAATCCTACCCAACAGGATGAACAGAAATCTGCCCCACTTATCGGTTCTCTCAATAAATATGAATGGCTTGAATTTCCCACTCAAGTGACATAGGCTGGCCCAATAGAGAAAAAAATACAAGCCAAGTATCGGCTGTCTTCAGGAAACTCATCTAAGCTGCATAGATGCATTTAGACTGAAAAAGAAAGAGTGGAAATCAATATTTCAAGCAAACAGAGGCCAAAATAAAGCTGGCATGGTGGTTTTCATCTCCAATAACTTAGTTTTTACATCAACAAAAGTAATGAAAGACAAAGATGGTTACTATATACTGGTGAAGGGTACAATTCAACAAGAAGACATAACTATACTTAATATATATGCACCCAACTTAGGTGCACTCAGATTCATAAAGCAAACCCTACATGATCTGAACCAAATGACAGATAACAGTACTGTAATAGCCGGAGACATTAACACCCCACTGACAGCACAGGACAGATACTCCAAACAGAAAATAAACAAAGAAATAATGGACTTAAATAGAATGTTACAACAAATGGGCATGATTGACATCTAAAGGACATTCTACCCAAATTCCACTGAATATATGTTCTTCTCATCAGCTCATGGGACATTCTCTAAGATTGACCATATCCTAGGACACAAAGTATGTCTTAAAAAATTTAAAAAAATAGAAATTACACCATGCATCTTCTCAGATAACAGTAGAATAAAAGTAGAAATTAACCCTAACAGAAATTCTCATTCCTACTCAAAGTCATGGAAGCTAAACAACCTTCTTCTGAGTGATTATTTTCCAAATGAAGAAATAAGATGGAAATCAAAAGATTCTTTGAATTAAATGACAAAGAGACACAAGTTATCAAATTCTGTCAGACACCGCTAAAGCAGTCCTGAGAGAAAAATTTATTTCCATAAATGCTTATATCAAAAAGACAGAAAACTTACAAATAGACAACCTAATGAATAGACTCAAAGAATTGGAGAAAGAAGAACAGACTGACCCCAAACCCAGCAGAAGGAGAGAAATTAATAAGATCAAATGAGAACTAAATGAAAAGGACAATAAAAAAAACATATGACATGATGAGTGCGATGTGCACTTTCTGGGGAATGGACATGCTTGAAGCTCAGACTCAGGGGGATGATGGGGCATGGGCAATATATATAACCTGAACTTTTGTGTCCCCATAATAAGCTGCAAAAAAAAAAAAAAACATATGGGAGATTAATAAAAGAAAAAGTTGGTTCTTTGAAAAGATAAACAAAATTGACATGCTTTTGGCTAGACAAACAAAGAACAGAAAAGAAAAATCTCTAATAACCTCCATCAGGAACATGAAAGGAGAAATCACAACTGATGCCGCAGAGATAGAAGATATCATTTATGAATTCTACAGAAACCTTTATGCACACAAACTGGAAAATGTGTAGGAAATGGACAAATTTTTAGAAAAACACAGCCTCCCTAGGCTCAACCAGAAAAAAATAGAATTTTTGAATAGACCAATATGAAGAACTGAAATCGAAATAGCAACAAAAAACCTTCCGAAAAAGAAAAGCCCTCGACCAGATGGGTTCACATCTGAATTTTACCACATCTACAAAAAAGAACCAGTGCCCATCCTACAAAAATTATTCTCCAACATCGAGAAGGACGGACTTGTCCCCAACACATTTTATCAAGCCAAAATAACTTTGATATCAAAACTAGGAAAGGATGAAAAAAAAAAAGAAAACTACATACCAATATCCTTTGTGAATATAGATGCAAAAATTCTCAATAAAATCCTAGCAAATCGAATACAAGTGTTTTTCAAAAAAATAATGCATCACGACCAAGTGGGCTTCATCCCAGAGATGCACGCTTGGTTTAACATACACAAATCTATAAATGTAATTCACCACATAAATAGAAGCAAAAATAAAGACCATATGATCATCTCAATAGATGCTCAAAAAGCATTTGACAAAATTCAACACCCTTTTATTATAAGAATGCTTAACTAAATAGGCATAGATGGGGCCTATATAAAAATGATACAAGCCATATATGACAAACTTACAGCCAACATCATACTGAATGGGGAAAAATTGAAAGCCTTCCCACTTAGAACTGGAACCAGATAAGGCTGCCCATTGTCCCTATTACTTTTCAACATAGTGCTGGAAGTCCTTGCAAGAGCTATCAGGCAAGAGAGCAGAATCAAAGGTGCCCAAATAGGGACAGAACAGATCAAAGTCTCACTCTTTGCTGATGATATGATATCATATCTAGAAAACCCCAAGGATTCAACCAAGAGACTCCTGGAATTGATCAATGAATTCAGTAAAGTCTCAGGATACAAAATCAAAGGCATTCATATATGCCAGTGACAGTCAAACGGAGAACCAAATTAAGGACTCAATACCCTTCACAATAGCAACAAAGAAAATAAAATACCTAGGAATATATTTAACTAAGGAGGTAAAGGACTTCTACAGGGAGAACTATTAAACACTGAGGAAGGAAATTGCAGAGCACGTAAACAGGGGGAAAACTATACTATGCTCATGGATCGGAAGAATCAACATTGTCAAAATGTCTATACTACCCAAAGTGTTCTACCGATTCAATGCAATCCCTGTTAAATTACCAACATCATTTTTCACAGATTTGGAAAAAATAATTTTACACTTTGTATGGAACCAGAGAAGACCCTGTTTAGCAAAAGCAATTTTCAGTAATAAAAACAAAATAGGAGGTATTAGTTTCCCAGAGTTCAAACTATACTACAAGGCTGTGGTTATTAAAACTGCTTGGTATTGGCACAAGTGCAGGGACACAGACCAGTGGAACAGAACAGAAAATCCAGATATAAAACCATCCTCATATAGCCATCTTCTTTGACAAAGCAGACAAAAACATACTCTGGGAAAAGAATCCTTATTCAGTAAATTGTGCTGGGAAAACTGGATAGCCACATATAGAAGACTGAAATAGGACCTACACCTTTCACCTCTCACAAAAATCAAACCATGGTGGATAACAGATTTAAACCTTAGGTTTGAAACTGTTAGAATTCTAGAAGAAAATGCGGGAAAGACTCTTATAGACATTGGCCTAGGTAAAGAATTTATGAACAAGACCGGAAAGGCAATCAGAGCAACAACAAAAATAAATAAATGGGACCTGACTAAATTAAAAAGCTTCTGCACTTTCAAAGAAACAGTCACAAGAGCAAACAGACAACCTACAGAATGGGAAAAAGTTTTCGCATACTACACATCCTATAAAGGACTGATAACAAGAATCTATTTAGAACTCAGGAAAATCAGCAAGAAAAAATCAAACAATCCTATCAAAAAGTGGGCAAAGGACATGAATAGAAATTTTTCAAAAGAAGATATAAGAATGACCCACAAACATATGAAAAAATGCTCAACATCTCTAATCATCAGGAAAATGCAAATCAAAACCACAATGAGATATCACTTAACTCCAGTGAGAATGGACTTTATCAAAAAGTTCCAAAACGATACATGTTGGCATGGATGTGGAGAGAGAGGAACACTCATACCCTGCTAGTGACTGCAAACTAGTGCAACCCCTGTGGAAAGCAACATGGAGATACCTTAAACAGATACAAGTAGACCTACCATTTGATCCAGCAATCCCATTATTGGGCATCTACCCAAAAGAACAAAAGACATTCTATTACAAAGACATCTGCACCTGAATGTTTATAGCAACACAATTCACAATTGCAAAGATGTGAAAACAACCCACATGCCCATCAATTCATGAGTGGACTAGTAAAATGTTGTATATGTATACCATGAAGTATTACTCAGCTATAAAAAATAACAGTGATACAGAATCTCTTATGTTCTCCTGGAAAGAGTTGGAACCCATTCTACTAAGTGAGGTATCCCAAGAATGGACAAATAAGCACCACATGTACTCAACAGCAATTTGGTTTTCCTGATCATCACCTAAGTGCACATTTTGGAATAACACCAATTGGGTGTCGGGCAGATGTGGGGGGTGGGGTGAGGGGATGGGTGTATACATACATAATAAGTGCAATGCGCACTGTCTGGGGAATGGGCACGCTTGAAACTCTGACTTGGGAGTCTAAGGGGGCATGGGCAATATACATAACCTAAACTTTTGTACCCCCATAACAAGCTGAAAAAAAAAGTTGATTTTTAGATGACAGAATTTATCCCAATTAAGGGTAATAATTTAAAAAATAGCAAGTGCTATAATAACAATAATATTGAATTAAAGATATAAAATACACACAGACATATATCCCACACCCTTTGGTTTTGTATAATATTAGTATATATTTAGCTTTCAATAATGAATCTGTTTTTGATATAACTGTAGTCCAAGTTATAAAAATTATTCATAAGAATTTCCAGGTTATTTAAAACGTTGATATGATGTTTAATTTGTCATAGTTATTTATAGCTAAACAAATGTTCTGCAAGTCACATTTCACATAGGTAACGATATCAAACATTACCAATGAGTTTCCCACTAAATTTTACTTATTAGGTAAATCTAGGATGATGTCAATAAAACCAACAACCTTGTTCATGGCACTGAATTCTCTTACGGCTGCTGCTGAACTTAGAAAAACTATGCTCTGTTTGATTCTCATCTTTATAATTTTGGTGGAGCTTTTTGCATTCTCAGTATCTTTGTTAGCCCCCTAGTCATGAAAAATTGCAATTGGAATATCACATCTAATTGGGTCAAGCATGGCATTTCAAGCCTGTGTCAAATGGATTCAGTTGACTGTGATTTTAGTGAACAGGCTGCCTAGATTGTAATCCTACCTCTGCAACAAAGTTAAAATTACATATGTGAGCCTCCTCCATTTTCTCTTCCATAAATTGAAGAGAATGATTGAAGAGAATTGATGACATAAGATTTAGTACTCAAATTAGTCAAACTTTGGGTAGGAGTGTATCTGACCCAAGTAGGTGCTATAGTGTTGTTGGTTATCATTTTTAAATTGATGCAATTAATATTTTTGCCCATGGTAAGCAGATACTATTGGCTTGTATAATCTTCTCCCACTAAGTAGACGTGAAATATTATACCATCAGTGTAAACAGGGACCTGCGTTCCTTATTCTAAGTCATGGTTATGGGCCATTTCCATTCCAAGAAGCCTTCCTTGTGGCCAGGAGTGACTCTGCGCCAGCATAGGCCACAAGGCTTGGTCAGTGCCTGCCTGGACCACCCTCATTAATGCATGTCTCTTCATTCTAGCCATTTGTTCTGCCTCTCAGGTCCCAAGTTCTGTGAAGGCTATGGTTCCCACAATGGGCTGCATGAGGATTAGTCTGAGGGGAGTCAGAGGTCAGCCCCATGGCAACTGCTTCATTACCATAAAGACACTAGATAGTTGTCAACTGTTGTGTTGACTCACCTGTGAGATTGCCATATATTCACCTTGGTTCCAGGCCTGAGGACACCTCTGGACAAGGGAAATCCATGAACAGTGCTCAGCATTCAGGAGCTACAGAGCCCAATCTGTTGATAGACTTGCAAGCACTGGAGATGGGGGAGACAGATGGATGTAGTGGATGCCACTGCAATGTCCACCCTACTAATCCTGTTATCTTTGGGGAAACCAGTGGTGGTTTCAGGAGGCAGGATTTCTGAATAACTGACTGGCAGTGACCCTGAAAATCAGAATGGACAATGGCAACAGCAAGGATCAGGGTCATGGAGAATTCCTTCTGTGACCAGTCACAACTTTATGGTCTCTAAATTATTAGCGTGTCTAAAAGGTAAATCAAGAATCAGGGATTTTAGGCAGTATGTGAAGTGCTACCAGCTATTTACAAACAAGTATGGGCTGCGTAGAACTCCATGTTATACATATACTACATTTTATTAATCCACTCATGTACTGATGAGCACTTGGGTTGTTTCCACATCTTTGCAATTGTGATGCTATAAACATTCTAGTGCAGATGGCCTTTTTACAGAATGTCTTTTTTCTCTTTGGGTAGATGCCCAGTAATGGGATTGCTGGATCAAATGGTAGTTCTACTAGTAGCTCTTTGAGGTATCTCCATATTACTTTCCACAGAAGTTGAACTAGTTGTCAGTCCCACCAGCAGTGTATGAGTGTTCCCATCTGTCTGCATACATGCCAACATTTATTGTTTGGGGGCTTTTTGATAAAGGCCATTCTCACTGCAAATAAGTGATATCTCATTGTGGTTTTGATTTCTCTGGTGATCCAGCACCTCTTGTATTAACCTGGATAGAGCTGGAGTCCATTCTACTAAGTGAAGTATCCCAAGAACAGAAAAACAAGCACCACATGTACTCACCATCAAATTGGTTTTAACTGATTAACACTTAAGTGCACATATCGTAATAACATTCATAGGGTGTCAGGCAGATGGGAGTGGGGAGGAGCGGAGAGATATATACACATCTAATGGGTGCAGTGTACACCATCTGGGGAATGGACATTCCTGAAGCTCTGACTCTGGTGGGGCAAAGGCAATATATGTAACCTAAACATTTGTACTCCCATAATATGCTGAAATAAAAATAAATAAAATAAAATAAAAAGAAGTATGGGGACTTTTGTATACATATTTTAAAATTTTATTTTTTTATTTTTATGGGTTTCTTTTTTTGATACAATAATTTCCTTTACTTTGGATAAATACTCAGCATTTGGTAGTTCTGGTTTTAGATTCTTGACCAATCTCCATACACTTTTCCATAGTAGCTGTACTAATTAATTTCCATTCTTACCGGTAGTATATAAGAGTTGCCTTTTCTCTGTTTCCTTGCCAGCATGTTATTTTTGTCTTTTTAATAGTAGCCATGCTAATTGGGGTAAGATGATGTCTCATTTACTTTTGATTTGCATTTCACTGATTAGTAGTGATGTTGAGGATTTTTTTTCATATACTTGTTGCCCACCTGTATGTCTTCTTTTGAAAAATCTCTATTCATGTCCTTTCCCACTTCTTAATGGGATGTCTTTTTTTTTTTTTTTTTTTTTTTTTTTTTTACTGTTGAGTTGTTTGAGTTTTCTGTATATTCTGTATGTTAGTCCCTTGTAGAATGAATAGTTTGCAAACATTTTTCCCAATCAACAGGTAGTTTCTTCACTCTGTTAATTGCTTCCTTTGCTGTGCAGAAGGGTTTTAGTTTAGTACTATCTCATTTGTTTATTTTTCTTTTCCTTTCCTGTGCTTTTGAGATCCTAGCCATAAATTATTTGCCTAGACCAGTGTCGTGATGTATTTTCTCTGTTTTATTCTAGTAGTCGTATAGTTTCTTGTCTTACATTTAAGTCTTTAATCCATCTTTAGTTGATTTTTGTGTATGATGGTAGGGGTCCAATTTCATTCTTTTGCACATGTATATCAAATTTTCCCAGCACTATTTATTAAAAAGGTGTCCTTTCCTCAAGGTTTGTTCTTGCCATCTTCATTGAAAATCAGTTGGCTGTAAATATGTGGATTTATTTCTGGGTTCTCTATTCTGTTCCCTTGGCTTATGTATCTGGAAAATCAGTAGTGTTTCTATATACTGATAATGAACCAGCCAAGAAAGAAGTCTAGAGGGCAATCCCATTTACAATAGTTCAAAATATAAGTTAATTAAATACCTAGAAATAAATTAAACCAAGGAGGTGAAAGATCTCTATAAGGAAATCTACAAAACACTATTGCAAGACTTTGAAGAGGATAAAAACAAATGGAAAGATATCCCTTTATGTATGAGAGGAATTAATGTTGTTAAAATGACCACACTACCCTAAAAAATCTACATGTTCAATGAAACCCCTATCAAAATACCAACGTTATTTTTCATAGAAATCATTCTTATATTTTCTTGTGAAAAATTTCTATTCATGTCCTTTGCCCACTTTTTTATAGGGTTGTTTGATTTTTTCTTACTGATTTTCCTGAGTTCTAGATAGATTCTTGTTATCAGTCCTTTATCTGATGTGTAGTATGCGAAAATTTGTTCCCACTCTGTGGGTTGTCTGTTTATTCTCATGACTGTTTGTTTGGCTGTGCAGAAGCTTTTTAATTTAATCAGGTCCCATTTATTTATTCTTGTTGCTGCTGTGGTTGCCTTAGGGGTCTTTTTCATGAATTCTTTACCTAGGCCAATGTCTGTGAGAGTCTTTCCTACATTTTCTTCTAGAATTCTAATAGTTTCACATCTAAGGCTTAAGTCTGTTAACCACCGTGATTTAATTTTTGTGAGAGGTGAAAGGTGTGGG
>JAQIFY010002309.1:0-13439 GCA_028533085.1 Varecia variegata | reverse complement strand
TATATATATATATATATTTAGAGCAGCTAATTTTAATATCAGGAATATGAGCAATTTCATATGAAGTGACAATGGATTTTTCATGTCGTCTATATTTAGCCTGTGCACATGAGATACAGCATCCCTAGCAGTAGTGAATGCTTCTTTGACGTTCATAAATTTAACATTGCTTCATATTTTAAATGAGACAAGAGATTCTTTGAATATGACTTGCCTGTTTTTGTGGTATCAGCTTATCATATGTTAATGACTCAAACTTTATAGCTTGAATCTTGGATAATGTGGTTGATAAAGAGACGAGTAGTAGTTTTATGTGTGTTGGAGAAACTATCCATGTATTCTTTTCCTATTTGGAATGAAATGGAACCTATTTGACATGATAATGTTTTGTAAAAAAGGGTGAAAATGGGAGATGAGAATGGTTTTAAAAGAACGCAGGGAAAGGGAAAATTTTAAAAAATTGAGTAGAGACAGAGAGGAAGACAACTAGAAAAAACAAGCAGAATTATCTCCTTAATTGTTAATGTGCATTAAAATACATTTTTAATTGAAAACTGCTGCCTTTTAATTTCACTTTAAGTATCTCCAACCCTACCTGCACCAACTTTATAGATAATTCTGTAGCAAACCTATTACAACAAGGTCCAAAGTTAATTGCTTAGAATTGTTTTTGGTTTATGATTTGCAATAAAGACATTTTGGACAAAGCAATAGTTCCTATGCCAACAACAGATTACTACCTTTTGAAATTAGATACATGATTATTTACAGATAGTTATTTTTGGTTTGAGTCTTTCCTGGAGTTAAATTTGGAGTAGTATATTATGCTTACTACATTAGGCTATCCGTAGTAAATTAGCACAAAGTCTAACATGCTGAAATCACCTTGGACATTTTGCTAAGAAAAGGATATGTTTTATTTCTTCTAGACTTAATATTTTTTGGAACTCATCTGTAGATAATAAAGTTAAACAATGACCAAAAGCATGAACTACTTGAAAATATTGTTCTAAACAAATTTCAATAAAAATTTCTTTTATTCATTTTAGTAATTCCTAATTTGTATAGTGCTTTATGCTTCATAAAACACTTCCATTTGGATCATACTTAATCCTCATATCTGACATTGAGTTATAGATTTTCATGTCTAATATGGATGAGAAAACTGAAGTATATATTGGTTGAATAACATATCCATTTGGAAACAGCTATCAATTGGCACAAGAACCTAAACCTAGAATTCTCACTTTAAACTTTATGCCCTCTACTCCATATTTTTTTTCTCTTAAGCAATATCAATTCAAATTATGAATAAAAATTTTAAAATTATAGCTAAATAATTTTGTGAATAGCTCATTAATATCTTTAAGAGAAGGTAAAGTTTGATAATTGGTAGCAACCATGTAAGAGATAAGATATAATATATGTAATATAAAATGTTATTATCCAAATTGAGAAAATCAAAGAAAATTATAGTACAAAAATGCATAGAGTGTTCATTCTCAATCTCTTTTAGACAGGAGAACAAACTTGACAGCTTGCTAAAAAGTCATATTTTATGACTTGTTGGTTTCTATTAGATATTGAATTCTAGGTCTTTCCAGACCAAAACATAAACAGAAATAAGAATGTTAAATAAAAACACTACACAGCATAACCGGAAGTGAGAAGAAAATAAAATTTTAATTGATTTATAGACCAAGGAAGTCAACACTTGAAACCAGCTGAAAAATTTCAAAGTCCAAATAGAGACTTTTCAAAAGTGTCAACAAAATGGTAACCGAGTACTCTCAGAAAGCAACTGCAATTACACCAAGAAAAAGAGGGTAATTCCCTACTCCCTGTGAGTGGGATTTACAGAGAAAGGTCTGAGACCTGGTGTGACTGACCATTGGCTTTTGAGGATTAGAAACAAGGCCTCCGATCATGTAATACTAGAGGTAGCAATTTCTGGAAGTAACCAATTCTAGGGTGGGGTAGGAAATTTGGAGAAAGAAGCTGTTTTTGGAGACTTGAGGGTGAAAGGAAATAATGTTGAAAGTGATGAAAGACACATCAACCTTCTTCAAAAACAAAAGTAAAATGAAAGATATTTCACTATAAAACAGAAGATATAAAACTATAAAACAGAAGATATTTTCCTCTAACTGAAAAACCTGGTATGGATCTCTAAGTCTTCACCTACTACTGCTAGAAAAAAAAGTTATTGCCAGTCAAGGAACATAAAAGATATTTTAAAATAAAGAGTGATAATCAAAACTTTTCCAAAGCCCCCCAAAACCAACCTCAAAGCAAAGGAAAACTATAATAAAAATATGTACATAAGGTAAAATAAAATGTCCATATAAATCTTTTGCAAAGAGGAAATAATACCTCATTTAGAAAATGAAGAAAAAAAATAATAGCAATTTATTAATGATAATATGACTGAAAGTTATATGGATGTTCATTGTATTAATGTTTCAGTTTTTATGTTGTTTTGAATTTGTTTCTTATAAATTGGAAAAGAAACTCCAAATATTTTCTTCAAAATCCATAACAAGGCTCTATAAGTGGTGGCAAGGGTCTAAAATTCTCTGCTTCTGGAAGTATCCACCAGATAGTATTTTTAAAATAACACAGAATATATTATCATTGAAAATTGCACAGTGTTATCCCAGTTTATGTTTATGTACATATTTATATATAAATTTACATAAACACTACAGTTGCTCTCTAACGTTCACTTTTAAACATATCTAAAATTGAAATTTTATTTAGATAATAAATATTAATAAAATTTCCACTATTTCCTTCCCACACTGATTTTTTTGCACACATGAAGAGTATCAGCAAATTTCACTCTAAAGACCCCAATCTAAAGCTAGCTATCAGCAACTAAATCAATCTTGTACTATACCTTTAAAATATTTGGTGGAAGAAAATTACAAGTTGCAGTATCTCTGAGAAATTTGAATGGGTTAACTACTAGGAAACCTCAAATAGGAATTATTTCAGTTATTACAATATGGGTCAGATAGAGAAATTAAATCCAGCTGACTCACATTTAACGCTCTGATATAGTAATACTACTAGCCAACCTTGATTTTGAAATTCTGCATTTAAGCCTCAGTGCCATGTACTTCCAACTAATATATCAAATATGATATTGTTCTGCCTCCTCAGAGCTTTTTTCTAATTAGAAGGTAAGAATCTCTCCACCAAAATTCCATTCCTTATGTGAGAATCTGTTTCTTTCTGTCAATCAGGGGCATTGGAGCTCAGTAAGTGGGCAAATTCACAAGGACTGTGGAAAGAAATATGGAGATAGCTCAAAGAACTAAAAGTAGAACTACCACTTGATCCAGCAATCCCATTACTGGGCATCTACCCAAAAGAAAAAAAAAAAAAAGATATTCTATAAAAAGACATCTGCACTCAGATGTTCATAGCAGCACAATTCACAATTGCAAAGATGTGGAAACAACCCAAGTGCCCATTAATATATGAGTGAATTGATAAAATGTAGTATATGTATACCATGGAGTTCTACTCAGCCGCAAAAAACAATGGTGATCTAGCATCTTTTGTATTATACTGGATAGAGCTGGAGCCCATTCTACTAAGTGAAGCATCACAAGAATGGGAAAACAAGCACCACATATACTCACCATCAAATTGGTTTTAACTGATCAACACTTAGGTGCACATTTAGTAGTAACATTCATTGGGTGTCAGGCAGGTGGGAGAGGGAGGAGGGGATGGGTATATTCATACCTAATGGGTGCGGTGTGCACCATCTGGGGGATGGACATGCTTGAAGCTCTGACTCGGGTGGGGCAAAGGCAATATAATAACCTAAACATTTGTACCCCTGTAATGCTGAATAAAAATAAAAAATAAAATAAATAATGCTGCTATAAACATGCTTATATTAAAAAAATGCAAGGATATGTCATGTCTTGGGTGTGTTATGTCACTCAGCCTTATCAATGACAAAGAATGGAATATCAGAGGAAACCCTCGGAGAGTTGTAGTTTTGATGCCCAATTTTGAAGTAAACGTTTTAAATCTCTTAATTTGGCTTGGACTATATAAATTAATTTTCTCCTACTTAAAGAAATTAAAGTTTCAGGCTGATATGATGAAGCTAGAATCCAGGGTACTAAAATACTTCCATTCCCCTCCAATACCACCAAATTAATTTGATTTTTCAAGGATGGACAAGTGACTTTTAAGTATGTAATATATATAATCATTGTTTATCATAGCAAAAAAAACAAATAAACAAACATCGTCTTAGATATACACAGGATGAACAACAACAAAACAATATAACAATGGCAGTAAAAATTCTTACCACTGATAACAAAATGCATTTTTCAACCTGTCTTCTCTCTCTTTTACGTAATTAAGGAAAAGTTTCAGTAAAAACATCAATGAAAGGTGATATTAAGCAAGAGTAACTGAAAGTATAGGTAGATACTTGGGACCTGTGGCAATAAAACAAATAGAGCACTTACATTTTCTCTGACCTCCCATTTTATTTCTCCCATTTCTCCTTAAAGCTCTATACTGTTTTCAGTATTATATTGAGTCTCTTTACAATAGTTAATGAGATATTTAATCCACTATTGTTATTCTTTATCAAATTTAGAAAAGTTCTATTCATTTATCCCTATGAAAAATGAAATCAACATATTTTCACTTAGGCCCATGCCCAATAAATCTCCAGCGTTATTGTTTGCATTATTGTTTTAGTTCCTACAATGTTTACCTTTATGCTCTAAATATTATGTGAAATACCTAGAACTTGATTCATCTGCCTCATGTAGGCTCTCTTGAGAGTCAGATACAGGAGAGAAAATTGATATTCATATAACTCCAAGTGGCTTTCACTATTTTGACTTTCTTACCAAATCTTACTGCATAAATTTTGTGAAATATATTATTATTTATTTTCACAGTTTGTAATATATTCACTGTCATATCAAGAAATTCCAGTCTTTTTTTACTTTCATATGTTTTACTTTCCCAAGTTTTTTTTAAAAAATTGTCTTCCAATTTGCTAGATTTCTTGAGTTTGTGTTATTTATAAGAATATCTAATAGATTGATTTTCTGTAAGTGTTTAAGTCTATGAGAATGACTATTTCCTTTGTACATGAACTAGAACTTGAGTAAGAATTGATTGCCTTGTACTACTACTCTCCTCCCCACGCCCACAAAGATTTTATTCATTGCTTTACCTTCTTTTGTCATTGTACATTGCCATAAAAGTAGCTAAATTCACTCTTGTATATGACAGAAACTTTTAGGGCTAGGTGCCCACAAGGTGTTTATTATTCTTGAAGTCAAATAACTTCATCAGACTCTGGAGATTGCTCTATAACAACTTAGCAAATGATGTGCCTCTGACTGAAGCTTGTTTTAATATTTTTAAAATAAATGTTCTATCAAATATGTTCATTATATCTAACTATAATAAACAGAAAATTAGGGTATACTTTTAAATAACTAAAAGATTGCAATTGGAATGTTCCTAACACAAAGAAATGTCAAGTGCCTGAGGTGATGGATACCCCAATTACTCTGATTTGGTTAATTCACATTGTATGCCTATATCAAAACATTACATGTACCCTCTAAGGATATAAAACTATTATGTACTCACAATAATTAAAAATAAAAAATGAAAAGGGAAATGCTATTCTCTTATCTTTTAATGTTTTCTTCTTCCATATTTTATTATTTAAGAACAGTTAATTATATATTTGTTAAACCTATGTTATATTTCTTTTATACCATCTCTCTCTATTCACTCTATTTCTATTTTCTTTTCCATTTGTTTTGTTCATTTTTATTACACAAGCCCAATTTTCTTGACAATGTTGTTAGCAATGTTTATTCTATTTTATCCTTTTATGTAGTTTTCCTTTTCTAATGGCTTTATTTTTCCTCCATTTCTTTTCTGAACTTTTAATTATTTTATCATTTCTTCGTTGATTTTCTTTATTTTTGTTTGAATTCATATTTTAAAGATTCTATGTTGCACAAATTAGTGTTAGTATGAGGAGAAATATTTGTTGCAGATTTCAATTTTTTGTTGCAATTTTCTGAACAGGTGTTCTCATAACTTTTTATGTTGCTCTCTTATTCCAAACCTCATTTTTGTAGTGCCTATAAATAAGTCTCATAATTTCATTTATTTTCAAATGTCAGTATATCTATCTGGTTCAGTAATTTACATAAGCATTGTCTGGGGTTGGGTTAATGTTACTACAGACCTGTGGTATCTTTAATTCAGGGGAGTTATGTCCAAGTATTTACTTATTAAATCTCTCCCACTCTCTGCTCTGTGCGTGCATCTTTGCTCATTGGACATGTTTACTCCTTAAAAATATGGGTATGTTTATCCAGAAGGTCTGTATATTTCTCTTCCACCAACTTTGATCAGCTCTGGTCAAGATGACTGCTACATGGAATAACTCCTCTACCCTACTTATCCCTAAACCTGATCCCAGCAGTGAGGGGAGTCTGTTGGGCTTCTCCTTCAGCCTCCCATTGTGAAATATCTCGTACTTGCAAGTTGCTCAGAAGTTTGCCTTCTAGACCTTTAAACATAGGCTGCATGACTATAGTTCTCAAAATTTATATAAATATAAGATGCATCAAATTTATGACCATACAGCTCAGCACTTGTCCTGTGTCCAGCCAGCCCTTGGCCTGGTTCTCTGTATGTTTGAGAAACTTGGGAAGGGCAGAATTTTTTAATACATTCCTCCATGGGTAAAATAAAGAGGAGAGCAATCCTTTACTTTCATCCACCTGCAACAATTCTTTGGAAGTTCTTTGTTGTCTTAAGCACATTCTTGGAATCCTTCTCTAGATTCTGCCAGTAGAATGGGATTTTCATATTCTCCCAGTTCATCAGTTTCTACATCTGTGGGAAAGATAGAGCATTCTATGTGGAGACTTTTGTATACCAGAAATACCTTGGAGATATTGTGGGTTTGGTTCCAGACCATCACAATAAAGTGCATATTGAAATAAAGAGAGTCACACAAATTTTTGGTTTTCTAGTGAATTTAAAGGTCACATCTTCAGGATTCACTTCAAATTCTAGTTCTGTTTATATTTCCATAACTATGTAGTTACTTGTCTATTAAAGTCTCGAACCATTCAAAGTCATTCACGAGGGTTAAAATAAACTTCTTCCAAACACCTATGAATGTTGATATTTTGACCTCCTTCCATGACTCACGAATGTTCTTAATGGCATCTAGCATGGTGAATATTTTCAAGAAGGTTTTCAATTTAGTTTTCCCAGATCCTTCAGAGAAATATTTATTTATGGTAGCTATAGCCTTACAACATATATTTATTTAATAATAGGACTTGAAAGTTGAAATTACTCCATGCGCTAAAGAATGAATGTTGTGTTAGCAGTCATGTAAAGAACATTAATCTCCTTATACATCTCCATCAGAGCTTTGGGGTGACTGCTTATTGTCAATAAGCAGTCATATTTTGAAAGCAATCTTTTTGTTCTGAGCAGTAGATCTTAACAGTGGACTGAAAATAGTAAACTATGCTGTAAACATATGTGCTGTCATTGTAGAGCACAGACAGAATAGAGTTAGCATAATGCATAAAGGCTCTAGGACTTTCAGAATGAACATTGGCTTCAACTTAAAGTCATCAGCTGCATTAGGTTCAAACAAGAGAGTCAGCTTGTTTTTTGAAGCTGTGAAGCTAGGTGTTGACTTTTCCTATGTAGCTATCAAAGCACTTGGTGGCATCTTCTTTCAATATTTTGGAAGACTGTTTTGTCTACATTGAAAATCTGTTGTTTAGTGTAGTCACTTTCATCAAGTAGCTAGATCTTCTGAATAACTTGCTTCAGTTCTGACATCATGCCATCATGCTTCACTTTCCACTTTTATGTTATGGAGATGGCTTCTTTTCTTAAACCTCATGAACCAACTTTTGCTAGTTTCAAACTTTTCTTCAGTAGCTTTCTCATCTCTCTCAGCCTTCACAGAATTGAAAAGAATTAGGGTCTTTCTCTGGATTAAGGCTTTAGCTTAAGGGAATGTTGTGGCTGGTTTGAAATTCTATCCAGACAACTAAAACTTTCTCTACATCAGCAGTAAGGCTGTTTTGTTTTCTTATCATTTGTGTGTTCATTGGAGTAGCACATTTAATTTCCTTTAAGAACTTTTCCTATGTGCTCACAACTTGGCTAATTGTGTAGGTCTAGCTTTCAGCCTATCTTGACCTTCAATGTGCCCTTTTCAGGAAGATTAATTATTTCTAGCTTTTGACTTAAAGTGAGAAAGGTGGAACTCTTTCTTTCACTTGAACACTTGGAGGCTATTACAGGGTTATTAGTTGGCCTAATTTCAATAGTATAATGTCTCAGGGAATAGGGAAGTCTGAGAAGTAGAAAAACTAGATGGACTAGATGGAGTTGCCAGTCAGTGGATCAGTCAGAAAACACATCTTTATCTATCAAATTCACTGTGTTACATTGGTGTGGTTTGTGGCTCCCCAAAACAATGACAATAGTAACATCAAAGATCAATCAATGACCATAGATCACCACAACAAATAAAGCAATAATGAAAAAATTTAAACTATTGTGAGAATTACCAAAATGTGACAGAGAGATATGAAGTGAACACATGCTGTTGGACAAATGGTGCTGATAGCCTGGCTCTTCTCAGGGTTGTTACAAACTTGTAATTTATAAAAAATGAATTATCTGCAAAGTAAAATACAGTGATGTGCAATAAAATGAGGTATGCCTATACATATGTATATGTTGTATGTATGTACATATGTGTGCATGTTGTATGTATGCTGTGTCTGTTTATGTAAATAGATAAATGGTTTGGGGGGAGGAGAGGTCCGGGAAACATCTACATAGAAAACTTGCTTGCAGTCATCAAATGTGAACTCAAGGATTAGTTAGTACATGGTACGCAGCTTAACGTGCAAATTTTATAGTCACTCCTTGGAAATTATGCATAGTTATTTCATGTATTATGTGCACTTCAACAAATTATAACTGATGAGTATAAAAATAAAAATGTACTTGATTTATTTTTGCTGGTTTTGGGGAATAAGTCATAATTATAATAGTGGGAACAATATTGAAAGTAGAAAATATAGGTTAAAATATATCTCTGTATGCCACTTGTAAAAATGATTCTTTTAGCAAAAGGAAACTGAAATCGTATCATAATTTTCATAGGAAACAAAACAAGACAAACTTTAGAAAAGAAAATTTTACATCTAAAAATGCGCACCATAAACTAAAACCTTTACTAAATGACAGGCATAAATGCTGATGAAAAGAGGTTTGTTCAAAGGTGACTTTTGTTTCTATTCAGCCTGAATGGGCAGGTGTTAGAATTCCTATAAGAAAAGTCATTATAAAGATAAGTAGCTTTAGATCCCATGCCATTATTTTCATCATTCATAAGTGCTGTTTGTACTTGCTTTAGTACACATTTGCTTTGTTGATTTATTTTGCTATTTTCTTCCATGTGAGGTAATAAAACTTCTACAAATGATTCCCCTCAGCCATTTCAACATTATTTTGTATCAGAATTTCAAATATAAAACAAGGATACTCTTGTTCTAGAGTGCAAGGCACCAGGAAAAACTAATAGTCATCTGTGTAAATGGGTAGCAGAACTGGCAAAATCTATGTTTCTTGGTTATTAGGAGCATCTTAGTTTCTGAATATATTATTAAAGTAATCACAAAACAATTCTCTCAAAAATGCAGATATAAAAGGGAAAAAATCCAATAATCTTTCTAATATATCAGGAACTTGCTAATTTTGCATGGTATACATGTGATTGGGGAGTGGAGGTGTTTTTCTTGCTTCGTACCATCAGTGTCACTGAAGTTGTCTAAGTTAGTGTCTATGCTAGTGTTTTTATACAAATAAGATAAAATATAGATTTAAAGCAAAAAAATTAGTTTAGGGTTCAATGTAGAGTTAAAGAAGGGTAAAATGTTTAAATTACAAGGAAGTAAATTAAACTAATTTTTTACTATTAGGTTGTTAAGTATGAAATGTGTGATTTCCTTAAGTACTAAGTTTGACAGTTGATATATCTGACATTTCACTTTGACACTTCTTGTTTTATGTTTATTGTGAAGGTACTAAGACTAAGACTATCCTTAGTCTTTCAAATGGGTGTTTTGGCTTGTGATCATCTTTCAATTTTTTTTGAGCAATTTTTGTGGAACCATGGATAAGTCAAAAATTTGTGTTATTTTCAAATATTAGTTCATGAGGGTTAAAGATAACATTACTTCATATTACATAAGAAAAATGGACAACATTACAAAGTGAAAATATTTAAAAATCCAAATTATCTATTTTTTCTTTATCTTTCCCACTTTCATGCTGCCTTTTTGAACAAAATTTGGTATATATATTAATTTAAACTTTATGCCTACATGGCAGTTTTCAGCTAATAGTCTTTCTCTTTAGTTCTACCAAGACCTTTTAGCCATAATAGTAATTTTTTTCAGTCTTTCTGTATATTAAAATTTTCTAATAAGTATTGGGAAATAGAAATTTCTGACTTTAAATCATCATATGGTAATTTGTTCATTTTTATGTAATATATAGTTTTTGGAGTTCCCTTGCACATCTGCTCTCTGCACCCACTAACACATACATGAAAGAGAAGGAAATAAGAAAACAGAGTAAAATATAACATGAGTCCAAAGACCAATGGGTTAAGAAGAAGCATCATTTATTGAAAAGTTATCCTGATGGAGGCACTAAATTAAATCTCCTTACATTTTACTTTAAATTGCTTTTGAAGGTAATATAAATACATTACTATTTTCATCATTTAGCATATAAAAAAATTTCCGTGATCATACATATGTTGAGTGACAGCCAAAATTCTAAGTCTAGAATTTTCTGCCTCTGATGGCCTCAGGAATAAACAACTATGCCAATGAAATATCACAGAAAGTTCAGATAGAGGTCCATGCATGCATGCACAAAAACATGCCAGAAAAAATATATATAAGAGATTTTATCTTTCTGTCCTCACACACAGATACTTTTAAATAAGTGATTTTTTAGAATGCTTTTATATTTACATATAAATTGCAAGATTTTATGGAGTTTCCAATATCCCACACCTAGTTTCATGTATTATTAATATCTTATATTAGTATGGTATATTTTTCACAATTGCTAAAAACATATCTGTACTTTTTTGTTAACTAAAATCCATACTTTATTCAGATAGCTTTCACATTTATATAATGTCATTTTTTTGTTCTATAGTCCCATCCAATATACCACATTACATGTAGCTATCATATTTCTTTAGATTCTTCTTGGCTATGACAATTTCTCAGACTTTTCTTGTTTTTGATGACCTTGAGAGTTTTCAGAGTATGGAACAGGTATTTTGTACACTGAAGCTGGTATTTATTTGATATTTTTCTCATGATTAGACTGTGATTATCAGTTTTGGGGAGGTGAAGTGTCATTTCATTATATCAAATCAGGGATACATACTATCACTATAACTTATCGCTGTCGATGTTAACTTTGATCACTCAACTGATGTAGTGCTTGTCAGCTTACTCCATGGTAAAGTTTCGTACATCCCAACCATACATACTGTACTCTTTGGAAAGAAGTCATTATGCCCACACATAAAGCGAGAAGAGTTCTGCTCCATCTCCTTGAGGGTGGGACATCTACATAGATTATTTGGAATTCTCCTACAATGGTGATTCACCTCTTCTTGTTCTTTTATTTGTATATTCAGTCATATATTTATATAAATACTGAATTATGAATATTTGTTTTATAGTTTGGGTTGTACCCCAAAACTGTGTATTTTGTTGCTTAAATTTCTCCAGCTTTGGTTATTGGGAGCTCTCTTAGTTTCTTCCTGTGTCTCTTTGATATGTCCCATTACTGTTACTTCCTCCTCTCTCCCTTTTATTGAGCACTTCCTTAATTTTGGTCACTACAAGATCCCAAGCTCATTGTGTTATTTCTTCCCCAGTCCTAGAGTCAGCCATTTCTTCAAGGAGCTTGGTTTCTTTTATTACAGATTGTATTAGAAATACTAGAAGCTAGGTATACTTATTACTACAGAGGTTGTTTTTTTTGCTTTTTATCCCTCTTAGCTGACAGCACATGTTCATATATATGTATATACTAACTTGTGTCTATACACATATCCATAAATATTTCAATATAAACTGTTTCTACATTCGGATACTCAGTACATTCTGATGCTTCCATAAAAGAAGAATATGAACACTAATTGTTCTTATTTTCAGAGTTACTTGAAAACACATTAGCAACAATATATAGAAATGTGTTGATCACAATGCCTGGGACAGAGGACACAGTAAATGCCAGCTAATTCTTCTTGAGTAGTTATTATGTGTCAGAAACTGTTTTATGTACTTTTCATGTATTAATTTAATTCTTACAAAAATCCAGTGGAATAAATATATCATTATTAATATTTAGCATAGTTATCATTATTCTCACTGTATGAATGTAGAGAGTGGGGGAAAGTAGATAAAGCAGCCAGCTAAAATTCACATAGCTCGTAAAGGGTAGAGGCATTCTGGCCCTAGATATAATATTTTAACCATCATGCTTTGCATCTATCCCCATTAACTACAAAAATTTCAGACTATTAGTATTCATGGCATTTTCCCAGATTTTAAAATGTATTATTAGCAAATTTCCTCCATCTCTACTCCTATTTTCTTTGTGGCAGAGAATTGTCATATCTCGAGTGAATAGTCTGGCTTAAAGAATCTTTGGGATGCCGAAGTGGGAGGATCTTTTGAGGCCAGGAGTTCGAGACCAGCCTGGGAAACATAGCAAGATACAATCTCTACCAAAAATAAAAATAAAAAATTAGCCAAACATGGTGGTACACATGTATATTTCCAGCTAAGTGTGAGGCTGAGGTGGGAGGATCATTTGAGCCCAGGAGTTTGAGGTTGCTGTGAGCTACGATTGAGCTACTGTACCCTAGCCTGAGCAACAGAGTGAGCCCCTGTATCAAAAAAATGTTAATATACCTTTTTCCTCTTATGACAGACATGTGCCAAGAGCAGTCAAAGTCAAATCCCAAACTGTGGTAGATTGTAAAGTTGTCTCTCTTGCATATTCAAGCCTGGTGTACAAGGCTAACTTCTCACATGCAATTGTCATTAAATTAGGATTGCTGGATTTCACAAATAATAATTCAGAACAAAATGGGAGGTATTAATTTGCCAGACTTCAAACTATCCTACAAGGCTGTGGTTATTAAAACTGCTTGGTATTGGCACAAGTGCAGGGACACAGACCAGTGGAACAGAACAGAAAATTCAAAAATAAAACCATCCTCATATGGCCATCTAATCTTTGACAAAGCAGACAAAAACATA
>JAQIFY010002308.1:0-13440 GCA_028533085.1 Varecia variegata | reverse complement strand
CAAAAAATATTTTTAATTTAATAAATTTTTCATGTTTAAAGTATTTTTAACATTTTAAAACTTTTAGTTGCTCATGGTTTCATACTCTAAATAAATATTTGTTTTTATATACATTTTATTTTCATTATTTTATGTTCTTTTTCTTAAAGGGTGCCCCATAAATTGTCTGCCTCAGATACCACAAAATCTGAATGCATCCTCGCCTGAATTGTTTGAGTCATACATTTCTTATTTTCTACTGGATCATTCCCATAATCACAAATTTGATGTGGTATTGCCATCTCAAGGAAAAAGAACCCCCTTAAAACCACATCATGCATCACCTTAGAGACATAGCCCCATCTCCTTGTGTTTCTTTACATACAGATTCCTTGAAGGAATTGACTGCACCCTTCATCTCCATTTTCTATTCCTTCAATCACTCTTCAGTCCAAACTAAGATTTTTCCCCCACCATTCTTTGAAATTGCTAGTGTAAAAAAAATCACTAAAACTTTTCATGTTGTTAAAACCAATGGTCATTTTCAGTCCTCATCTCACTCAACTTCTCTAGGGGCATTAAAATCTCACATTTTCTTTGCATTCCTGCTCTCTCATTGGAAACTTCTCAGCCTCCTTTGCAGAATCCAAATTCTCTTCCAGATGTCTATATGTTTGATGATTCAGGATTCAAATATATTAGCTCCAAGTACACTAATACGCAAGTTGATCTCATCTAATTTCATGATACCAGCTAAACACTAATGACTCCCAAATTTACACACTCAGGACTGCTCCAGACTCTAACTGCATATTTGACAACTCCACTTGGATTTTCACATATCCAAATACAAATTCTACTTTAACTCTCCCAACCAAAATATTCCTCTTCCAGAGTTCCTTGTCTCAATATATGGCAACACTATTGTTTTATACCCTGTTTCCTCCATTTTGCTCATTATATATTCAATCCATCATTAGTGAATCCTATTGGCTGTACATTCAAAATATTGATTTTAGGCTTCTGCATCTTGCTATAGTGGAGCATTTTGTAGGTGATCCATCCCACTGAAGATTATTTGAAAAAATGGATGGAATTATGAAAAGAATACCTTCCAGGAAGAATTAGAGAGCTTACTAGGCAAAGAATATCGGGGTTGTATTCTTTTCTCTTTTTCAGTGTTTGGGTCTTCTATCTTATGACAGGTATTTTTTGATTGAATGTTGGACACTGTGTTTGAAAAATTGTAGAGTAATTTGAGGTTCTACATGATGTTATCCTCCTCAAGAGAGGATTTATTTGGCTAATGACAGGCAATTATTTTATGGGCCGCTCACCTTAATTGAGCTAACTACAATATGGAGGGTTTTTATGTTTGCCATTTCTCCTTACTCCTGAAGAATAGTACTTCAGGAATCCTACCCAACAGTGTAGATGTTTAGAAGAAATCCTGTTCCTTGATGAGTCTTGAAATGTAACTATTGCTTTCTCAGCTCTTTGAGTCTACCATAGTTCTTCTCATTTCTTAGTCTCTTGACCACTGGTACTCAGTAACACTGTGGTCTTAAGACATTTTTCAGTTTTAAAACTGATGGCAAAAACAATCCCAGAGAAATATAGATATTGGCACTATCAGACATGGCTTTAAAACAACTGGTTAATATATTAACATGTTTAAGAAAAAAAAGCCATATTGGAGAATGGCATCAAAAACCTGGATTTAACTAAAAAGAATTAAATGGAATTTTTAGATTTAAGAAATAAATAAATTTTAAACAAAAATATAATAAGTTCAATAGCAGATTAGAAGGAATTAAAGGGGATTTGTGAAGTAGAAGATAAGTCAGTAGAAAATCACTTGGTGGAAAAAGAAAAAAGAAGGAAAATGAAAAAGAGCATTAGGTATTTATAGAACATGGCAAAAAGCTCTAACATTTGATTATAATGAAAAGGTCTAACATACATGTAATTGAAGACTTAAAAGAAGAAAGAGAATGGTCAAAACGAATATGTAAAAGATAATGGCTAAATGTTTTTCAAAACTGAATAAAGTCATCAGGCCACAGATGCATAAAGTATTACAAATCTCAAACAGGAAAAAAACAATGAAAGCATGACTAGGTATGGCAGCGTAAAACTGCTGCAAACCAAAAATAATACTTTTTTTTTCTTTTTAATGTCGTCAGAAAGAAAATAAAATTACCTTTAAGAGACCAAGATAGAAAGGTAGAAAAACACCTTTTCTCTCCTGAAGGAGAAATATAAATCCCCCTCCTCCTACCACAAGCTTTACAAACAAAATCAACATTAGTTTACCTCTGGGGAAAGGACATGAAACCTCTCTACCACTTGTCCAGACAAAGTAGATTGCTACCGCAGGAAATGTAGAAGGAAAAGCAGTTTACACTTATGGAAGGGGTAGAAATCCATTCAGGCTAGGATTCCACACTGATACAAAGAATCCCCTAGGAAAGAGGCAGAAACTTTCACCCATGACCAGCCAGAGACACAAAGCAGAGTTTGGCTGCCATGACTGGTGGGGTGAGGGAAGAACACCAATTCCCAAGTCCCAGATTTATAGGGCCTGACAAAGACTGAGGCTGGATCAAGGAAACCAAGAATCTCCCTGTGAGACGCCCTACCACAAGTCTCACAACAACATCTATTTCGGGGGCAAGGGCAAAAGTATGGTGAGCAATATCCTATATTAAAAAGGCAGTGTGAAACTGTTCTTCTATCAAGATTTCCAGCAGTTAATAAAAATTATATTTCAAAAACAGCAAGAAAAAAGTTACCCACTGTTAAATGTTAAAGCATTTAAAAGAAACAGAAGCAGAAATGACCTAGACTAGATGTATCAAACAGGAATTTTAACATAACTATAATTAATATATTAAAGGATATAGTAGAAGACATGAACAGATGAGAAGTTTCAGTAGAGTAATAAAAACTATAAAAAAAAGAGTAAAACAGAAATACTAGAAATAAAAACACAACGTGAAAAGAAGATGATCCCTTTGATGGATTCAAAACTTACCATAACACAGGGAAAAACAGTGAACATGAGGATAGGGAAATAGAAATCATCCCAACTGGAATAAAAAGAGAAGAGTTAGTATGGGAAAAAAAAACAAAAAGAGAAAAAGGAATCCAAGAGCTGTACAAAAATATAAAACAATATAGCAAATGTTTAATCTAAGTTCCAGAAGAAGAAGAAATAAGACAGATGAAATACTTTAAGATATCTTGGTTAAAAATTTTGCAAGATCAATGAAAGAAACTACAGATCTAAGAAGCTCAGAGAATCATAAGCTGGATAGAAAAAAAAATCACATTCAAATTGCTAAAACTCAAATGTTAGAAGAAAATCTTGAAGTTGTGCAGAGAAAAATAAATATTGTACATACACACACAAAGATAAAATTACAACACACTTATCATCAGAAATGGGGCAAACAATAAGACAAAGGAGGGATACCCATAAAAACTAAAAGGTTTCAATAGTAGGCACGAAATACTTTCTCAGATTAAAAAACTGAGATAATTTATTGCCTGGGGGTGCACTGAAAAAAAAATATTATTAAATGAAGTTCTTCAGAAAGAAGGAAGATGGTACCAAATGGAAATTTGAACTTACAAAAGAAATCAATAGTTCCAGAGATCATAAAAATGATGAAGATTAAAAAATATTTATTTTTATTAATTGTAAATGACAATTGACTGAATAAAGTAAAGGTAGTAACATGTATTGTGAGTTTAAAAGATATTTAGAAAATATGCAAAACAATAACACAAAGATGGGAGAAAAAAATGGAAATGAACTATTATGATATTTTTACACTTTTTGTAAAGGAGTATATTGTTTTTAATCTTTTAAACTAAAGGGTTTTATTGTTGAATTTAATTTTTTCAATGTTTGCTTACAATGGTGTTTCTTATTTCAAAATATTAATTAAGGGGATACAAGTGTTTTTATTACATGGATATTTTGTATAATGCTTAAGTCAGGGCTTTTGATGTGCCCATCATCAGAATAGTGTTCATTGTACCCAATAGGTAAGTTTTTATCTCACACAAACCCTCCTGCCCTCCCCCCTTCTTGGTTTCTCAAGTCATTTATATCACTTTGTGCCTATGTGTACCTATCTATTAGTTCTCACTTATTAGTAAGAACATGTGGAGTTTGATTTTTCATTCCAGAGATACCATTCCTAGATAATGGTCTCCAAATTCATCCACATTGCTGCAAATGACATTATTTCATTCCTTTGTATGGCTGAGCAGTACTCCATGTTGTGTATATATATGCCACATTTTCTTTATCCACTCATGAATTGAAGGGCACTTAGGTTGATTCCACATCTCTGCAACTGTGAATTGTGCTGTGATAAACATTCAAGTGCAGGTGTCTTTTTGATAAAATGACTTCATTTCCTTTGGGTAGATATCCAGCAGTGTTATTGCTGGATCAAATGGTAGGTCTACTTCTAGTTTTTTGAAAAAGAGAAGACAGACAGCCAAGGGATCTCAAACCCTGAGGAACAAAACACAGTGAGCTCTCTGGGTTTCCTTTTTGCTTCCTGTAAAGCTGAATTCTAGGATAAGATTGTGTCAGGGTGTCCTAGCATAGAGCCAGGTTGTATCTGCTGAATATTTACAATCTATTTGGGATTATTAGTATGAAATTCTGACCCCAAGAATCAAAGCTCACAGTCACAATAATTCACAGAATGCTCTCTCTGTAGTTGGAGAAATATGCTCTTCCTAGCATTCTGCCACCTCACAGGTGACCAATTGTTTGGTGGAAATTCTGTCATTTTTCTATTAGTGACCACCACATGATAATAGTTTAAATCCACGTTGAAAATTTGTGGTTAATATCAAATGATATATTTTAGGGGATGTCAGAGTTTTCTGGGACTTTGAGATAAGTTGAGGCCAGAGATTTGAAAGAGGTGCCTTATTTTTATCTGTTGCAATCTGGTTTTCACACTTTGGTCCCATAAGAGGAAGTATATTAAAGGCTGCTGGCTTAATTACCATAAACATGTGTGGCATTCCAGACTGAACTGTTGATAACTTTCAATATCTTCATCTACCATTTCATAAAACCACAGTGAATCTGACAGTTTTTCTTTGCGTGAGAGCTACTTAACAATTCTGCAGGCTATAGAGAAGTGATATTTAATAAACTAGAGCTATATCCCAGAATGTGAAATACTGGTCAAGTGGTACCTAAAGGCAGCTGATAAAGAGACAATGATCCCATCGTGATAAATTTATTTAGCATATAATTATGGCATAAACATTAAAAATAAAAACTTTTATGTAAATTTTACTAAAATGTAGCAATATCAGTCTACTTTGGATATCAGTATCCCCCTTGGAGCACTTATATAATCATGCTGTTTCAAGTAAGCCAAAGATTGAGGAATAATTGAGAATCTGCACATAGAGATTTAACTGTAGTACTTTTTTCTCTTCATTTGTCAACAAAAAATAAGTTAAAGTGTGGTTCTTTTCAAAGTATGTGACCATAGTGGATTGTTTCCCCCTATGGAACTAATATCATGTAACACAATTAAGATCGCCACAATAGACAATGAAAATTTCTCTTGGATCCCACAAGAGATCTGAGCTGCCATTGTCAAGGTTGTTTTCTCTTGGGTCTTGGCAGAGATGTAGGGAAAGTCTTGATGCTCTATAAAGCCCTCAGAATCCAAAGGTCTTCACAGCTTGGTGTGCCTAAGACCACTGCCACGTTCGCCAGGAAGGCGATGGGTGCCCTGGCCCCAGGGTGCTGGAAGAGCCAGCCCGGTGCCACGCCAGGCACAGGTGTGGTCCTCGTGCCTAGGGCTCTCCTCTCGTCTTGTCCTGAGTATCAGCATGGAAGCAATGGGGTAATCTGTGCCCATTTGCTCCTTCTAGGTGTAGGGAGTGGGTTCGTCACATCTATTCAATACCTGAATCTTTTTTTTCTACTCCTTCCTATTTTAGAATCAGTGAAGAATTTCTTTTCACGTACCACCCCATCAGAGACTGCCGCGCCAAGGTGAGTGTCCCTCTCAGAGCATCTCACTTCTGTGAGGCAGCTCTGCAGGCAGCTCTGTTTCAGGCTCCTGTGGCACAGCAATATTTAAACTCTAAAATGTTGAATGCCTCTCCGTGCTACCCACTCTCAATTCCCAGCCATCAGTCAGGATGATACTCTCATCTTATGAAATCTAAGTGCAGCCAGTTTTGCAGTGAGCTGAGGGGACAGACACCCCCTACTACTTTTGAAAACATCTCTGGGATCAGAAATAAGTGCCCTGGATTATGGTCCCAACCTCCAGACCCCTGCCATGCCCGCCTGTACTGCAGATGGCTGCATCTTCCTGGCCACTTGTTTGTAATGGTGGTTACAAAAACTGCTGCTGTATTGGCAGGGACAGAGCTTATGTTTTCGTCAATTTCAAATTACTTGGAACCTACATTTGTATAGAATCCTGACCAAATTAGGGGGAAATACATAGCAGTAAGCATAAGAAGGGAAAGAAACTAAGATGTTTGATTCTAGACCAATGATAGATTGTGCTGTGAGGGGTAACATGTTTGCGTGTGCTGTCATGGAGTAAAAACTATAAATAAAAAGGGTCTACAGATTTTATAGTGAGATAATATATATAAATACCATAATACCTCCCATTAGTATACAATAATTAGTGCCCATGCTTCTTCACTTAGTTGATAAGAAATAAAGAAAGTCTTTTTTTTTTTCTTATAGAGCTTCCTCTAGGAGTGCAAACTTACTTATGTAACTTGTGTACAGGGATAGATAAGTATGTTCATCTCTGGTTTTTTTTTTTTAACAAACATTATTAGCTGGGGTGATTTTTCTCTTCTTTGTGTGTGTCTTGAAGTGTCTGCTATGAGGATGTCTTCCAACTGCTCTATCAGTCTCTGGTTTGGCGAGCCTGTTCCATCCAAATCCATCCTCCCACATCAAAAGCCAAGATGCAATATGAGGATGTTATCATGCTGCAGACAAACATGCAGTGATTACTTATTGTCTTTACTACAGGATAATTCTTAAAATCCTTACTATTGTATATAAAGGTCTCCATGATCTTGCCCTTGACAACAGTCTCTCTCTCTCTCTCATACACACTTTCTCTCCTTGCCCCCAATCCATCCCTTTTCTACTTATTCACTCACTCTTAAATTGCCCATTCACACAGCAATCAGGTAATCATGAGTTGCTTCCCTGAAAATTCCAGGCTGTTTCAGACCTCAATGTCTTTGTTCACTCTGATTCATCTGCTTAAAATGCCTCTGCCTCTCACTAATTTATATTTCAAAACTTATCCAATGAGTTTCTCTTCCAAGCATTTCTATATGTTCATTTCTGTTTCATGGGTCTGATTGAATATGTACTTGTGCCATATTCATATTTATTTTTTTTTAATTTGGGCTCATCTCTAACAGTCTATGCCTATAATGAAATTTCAGTATGACTAAAGAACATTTCCTAAAATAGTCAGAAATTTTAGATGTAAAAAAGTAGCAGTAAGTCCAAAATCTGATATTCTTTGTCCGCGTGTGAGTCATCCTAGTGGTTGGGGGCATGCCTTTGAAGTCAGACCTGGGCTTCCCTAAGATTGCGATTTCATCACTCTCTAACTTGGAAATGGTATTCAAGCTGTCTAAACCACAGAATCCTCTGTGAAACTGGAAAAACAATGTATCATTAGCATTATTTTGTAGGTTAAATGGGATATTGTATGAAAAGTACTTACTGAACTTCCTGACACCCAGTAAGTACTCAATAAATTATTATTAGAGGACATTCTAGGCTGTTAAAACTAATCAAAACATAACCCTACCAAATTCTTGTCTATCTCCATCTCTTCCAGGAAGAGGGAGGTACCTGTAAACAGCCCCAGTTTTCCTGTCTTAGTAAATGGCAACACCTCTATGTAGTAAGCCACGTATCTGAAATCCCTCCTTGATTTCTTTCTCTCCCTCACCTTATGTATCCAAACCATCAATTACTGTTAAAGATTCTACTTCTAAAACGTATATTAAATCCACTACCCACTTCTCTAAAGTTGTAGTATTCAAGTCACTGTCACCTTTTCTGAGTAGCCTCCGAGTAATCTTGTAGCTCACACTCTTGCCTCCATAGAGTCCATTTTGCAGCCAGAGTTACCTTTCCGTAGCATACATTATGTCATGCCCCATTCACCTTTAGTCCTTTGCTTGCTTCATTGCATTTAGACCACAAGTCAGATCCCTTGCGATAACCTGTGGGGTCTTGCATGTTCTGGCCCTGTCTATCTCCCCACCAGGGAGCCCTGGCTCCCTCCCCATCCATCACAGAACAGCCAGAGCAGCCTCCGTGGGCACAGCTCGCTCCCCACTCAGCCCTTCAAAGAGCCAGAGTCCTGGAATCCTGCCCAGCCTAAAAGGGCATCTCCTCAAAGGTCAGAGGGATCTCCCTTGATCATACTAGTACTATTTCCTGTGTTTGAACCTTCATGGAAAATATCTCAAATTTTATTATGCATTTATATTTTTGCTTATTTTTTAAATCTCCACCTAATGACCCCCACCCCCACCTCCAAGCACCTCAACCTGTCTGAAGGTGAGGCCCGTGTTTGTTTTGCTCCCCGCTCTGCTTGGCTCATAGCAGCTCCTGTCTTCCCTCCTGCAGCCTGTTGATTACTGCTCTCACATGGGCCAAGGGGCCTTTTCGCACTATTGTCATTTATAGTTTATATACTATTTCATTTTAATTATCTCACTTGGATTTTGATCCATAGCAACATAAGCTGAATAAAAATTAATATCCACATTTACAAAAGAGGAAACTGGATCCTAGAGAGGATAAGATTTCAAGGTCATAGAACAAATCAGTGGCAGACATGAAATCTGAATGAGGTCTGGGTCTTTAACACGGAAAAGCCCAGCGGTCCCCACTTCACCATCCCATGTATCTCACAGATAATGGCAGTACTTTTCATATCCCAGGATGTCAGAGGAAAAGAAAGGAACAGCATGTGAAGGATAAAGAAGTTGTTAGGAAGATCTTCCAGAGCTCTGCGCAGATGATGGGACAGGAGGGCCAGGTGTATTTTTTGGAACAGGCAATTGTTAAAGTGGAACATGGAGGTTTGATAGTTCGCTTTGGAGGTGAAGGTAGCATGGGGTATTAGATAGAGCATGGGCTTTAGACTTACGCTTGAATGTGGTTCCTGCCCTGCTACCAGTGGGGACGTGGTTGGTTACTTAATATCTCCCCAAGACTGAGTTGCTTCATCATTAAAATAGATGTACTAGCACAGGCACACATGCACACACATGCATATACATATATATAAGAAGCTATGTGGAAATTAAATTATGTTATGTGCATAATGTACCCAGTTTATGGTCCAACCTATAATATGTTATTAACAAATGCTAACTGTTACTGTTATTGGTAGTCAGAAAAGGCAAGGACAAAAGATTTTAACTGGACTATGGGGTCTGATCAAATGATTTTTCCTACAGGAGAACTAAGCTCTGTGTCTCCAATATGGAAGTGGAGAACCAGACTCGGGTCACCAAGTTCATTCTGGTGGGATTCCCCGGGAACTTGAGTATGCGTGCAGCCGTGTTCCTGGTGTTCCTTGTGGCCTACTTTCTGACGGTGGCTGAAAATGTGATCATCATCCTACTGGTGCAGCAGAATCGGCCACTGCACAAGCCCATGTACTTCTTCCTGGCCAACCTGTCCTTCTTGGAGACCTGGTACATCTCTGTGACCGTGCCCAAGCTGTTGTTTAGTTTCTGGTCTGCGAGCAACAGCATCTCCTTCACTCACTGTATGATACAACTTTACTTCTTCATTGCACTCATGTGCACAGAATGTGTGCTCCTGGCAGCCATGGCCTATGACCGTTATGTGGCCATCTGCCGCCCACTCCACTACCCTACCATTATGAGCCACGGGCTCTGCTTCCGCTTGGCTATGGGTTCCTGGGCCATTGGGTTTGGCATCTCCTTGGCAAAGACCTACTTCATCTCCCGCCTCAGCTTCTGTGGCCCCAATGTCATCAATCACTTCTTCTGTGACATCTCTCCAGTCCTTAACCTCTCATGCACAGACATGTCCATAGCGGAGTTGGTGGACTTTATCCTGGCCTTGGTCATCTTCCTCTTCCCACTGTCAATCACTGCCCTGTCCTATGGATGCATTCTGGCCACCGTCTTACGCATGCCCACAGGAAAGCAGAAAGCATTCTCCACTTGTGCCTCCCATCTTGTGGTGGTCATCATTTTCTATTCAGCCACTATTTTCATGTATGCCCGACCTCGAGCCATCCACGCCTTCAACACGAACAAAATCATTTCCATCTTCTATGCCATTGTCACCCCTGCTCTCAACCCTTTCATTTACTGCCTAAGAAACCGAGAGGTCAAAGAAGCTCTGAAGAAACTGGCCTACTGCCAGGCCATCAGATCTGACTAATCTATTGAGATTAATTAGAAAAGACTGATTGAGTGTCTGTTCAACTTCCTCCGTCCTTTCTCCTTTAACGCCTCAGTTGGGACTTTACCTGCATTAACATGACATCATCATGTCCACATCAATCTCAGGCTCTTGGGTGTCTGCATCTTTGCGTGTGGTCTGTGCTCTAAGCATGCACACCTTATATAGAGAGCTAGACTTCAAATGGCTTTGGCTATGACCCTGAAATGCAGTTTCTAAGACTGTGAGTAAATTTATTACTGAGTTAAGTGGGAAGAGAGATGGTGGTGATGTATGAGTTAGCTGTTTTTGGATCTAGCAAACATTAAAAGCTCTGGGGCCAACAGATTAGATGGTGGCTTCCTGATTTCCCACCTTCCTGAATAAGACAGATGCAGCAGCTCCCTCCACAGTCCCATTCCTGACGTTGTACTGGGAGTGAATTTTGGTGGCAGAGACTAGAGGCTGCTTCTGTAGTCCTTCCAGCACTTTTTGCAAGCACCTTCTTGCCTGTGTTAAATCCCTTTCTGCTTCAGATAGTTGAGTGCTCTCTTTTGTCTGTAAGTGAACTTTACATTATACAATTGTTTCCTCTTCTCATATAACTTACATGCTTACTTATATACTTGCCTTTTATGAATTTCATATTTCTCTTCTAAATGTCACAATGTTTGTGTCTTCTACTGGATGAGCATAAAACAGATGATAAATGAATATCCAATATATCAATTGCTAAATGAAACTTGGCCTCATCGGTCCTCTTTCTTGTGATCTCAGTGTTCTCTCATTTCTCTTCACTTTCCTTTTGCTTTTCCGGGCCCTCACTCTCTCCACACTCATCTCAGGTTCAAGTAACCAGACCAATTTTAGGATTTGACAGAGGTTTTCATTCCATGCCCCTGTGATTCTCAACTCCCCTCACTTATTTCTCTGACACCCCATACGTACACACTAGACCTTTCTGATCAGAGGTGTCCACACCTCCACAGAAGGGCACGTAGATATGCCCACTCCTGGTTCATAGTCTAGCAATGGCACAGGGAGCTTTAAGTTGTCTTCAATACAGTAGGCTAATGTCAATAGGAATTTAATGCTTTCATTAGAGCAGCTTTAAACAGGAGAGCCTCTCCCATTTACAACATCTTTCATCTAAGAACAAACGACACTTTTAGAAATATTTTTTCTTTCTTTTGAAGTAAGAAGGTGGGATTATTTGCTCCATTTTATAAACTTCTAGAATAGATGTTCAAAGAAGTAAATAATATACAGTCAAAAACTGTGGCAAGCAGAGGTCAAAAGCTCATGTTCCCTGACTCCAAGCCCTAGGTCCTTTTTATATCGAACGGGGTTTCCCTAGAGAGAAAATATGCTGTTTCGGAAGCCAAGCATGAAAGCTAATGGTTGGAATCATGAATTACCATACCTGGAAAACAGTTAATAAAATAAAAACAAACAAATGTGAAGTATGGGTCCCAGAAAAGAAAAGAAACAAAAATAAAATGCAAGCACACCTCACTTTAGAAAATAAATGTACAAAAGGAAACAACGCTCAAAATGAAAATGATTTAATGTTTGCTCCTAAAGTGCATTCTGGTCCCTTGAGGCAATAAAGAAATGGTTATGAATATATTTCATTTAAAACCCAGTCATATAAAAAGGGGATTGTTTTCTGAAAAATTCAGATGAATCAAAATACAATGACACAATTATATGGGGATATTAAATATGTGCATTAAAAATAGGCAAAGACATATTTTGTAGGGATTAGGAAATAAAAGATAAAGAACTCTGGCAACAACCTAAGTTTTAGCCCCAGATATATGTGTGTGTGTGTGTGTGTGTGTGTGTGTGTGTGTATTTTTGTTAGAATTTTTTTTATTTCAAAATATTACGGGGGTACAAATGTTTTTGGTTACATGTATCAATTTTGTTATGCTTGAGTCAGGATTTTAAGTGTGCCCATCACCCAGATAGTGTTCATTGTACCCATTAGGTAGGTTTTCGCCCATCACCTCTATACCCCTCCTCCCGCTGTATTCCCTCTTTGCACATCTGTGCTCATCAATTAGTTCCAGTCTAATAGCAAGTATATGTGGTGTTTGTTTTTCCATTCTTTAGATACTTCACTTAGGACAATGGTCTCCAGTTCCATCCAAGTTGTTGCAAATAGCCTTAACTCATCCTTCTTCAGGGCTGAGTAGTACTCCATAGTATACATACACACATTTTGTTAGTCCACTCATGAATTGATGGGCATTTGGGTTGATTCCACACCTTTGCAATTGTGAATTGTGCTGCAATAAACATTTGCGTGCAGGTGGCTTTTTGATAAGTTGACTTCTTTTCTTTTGGGTAAATATCCAGGAGTGGGATTGCTGGATCAAATGGTAGGTATACTTTTAGGTCTTTGAGAAATCTCCATAGTGTTTTCCATAGAGGTGGTACTAATTTGCAGTCCCACCAACAGTGTATAAGCATATCTTTCTCTCTGCATCCATGCCAGCATCTATTGTTTTTGAACTTTTTAATAAAAGCCATTGTAACTGGGGTAAGCTGGTATTTCATTTTGGTTTTCATTTGCATTTCTCTGATAAGCAGTGATGTTGAGCATTTTTTTCATATGCTTATTGGCCATTTGTCTATCTTCTTTGGATAAGCTTCTGTTCATTTCTGTTGCCCACTTTTTAATGGGGTTGCTTGTTTTTTCCTTGCTGATTTTCTTGAGTTCTTTGTAGATTTTGGTTATTAGCCCTTTATTGGATGTATAGCTTGCGAATATTTCCTCCCATTCTGTGGGTTGTCTATTTATTTTATGTTTTTTCCTTTTCAAAATAATTCTTTTTTTATTTCAGCATATTATGGGGGTACAAAAGTTTACATTACATATTTGCCCTTGCCCCCTCCCCCGAAGTCACAGCTTCAAGCGTGTCCATCCTCTTGATGATGCGCATTGCACTCATTATGTA
>JAQIFY010002307.1:0-13440 GCA_028533085.1 Varecia variegata | reverse complement strand
GAGCAACTATGTAGTCTTTCTAAGTGAAAAATCAGGTCACTGGTCCTAGTGGAACAGCTAATAAAACTTTAATCTCACTAGGCCACTAATATGAAATTATTTCATATCCATAGCAAGAGAATAGCATTTGGAAGAGGAATAAATGATCCTTGACCTGTGCTATGGACTGAATGTTTGTGTCTCCCCCAAAATTCATATCCTGAAGCCCTAATCCCCAATGTGATGATATTTGGAGGTAAGATCTTTGGGAGATAATTAGGGTTAGATTAAGTCATGAGAGTAGGGCCCTCATGGAGGAATTAATGCCTTTGTAAAACGAGGAAGAGACAGGAGAGCTTTCTCCAGCGTGTTTGGATACAGGGAGAAGTCATTCATCCACAGGCAAGGAAGAGGGCCCTCGCTAAGAACTGAAACTGCTGGCATCTTAATCTTGACTTCTCAGCCATCAGAACTCTGAGAAATAAATGTCTGCTGTTTAAGCCACCCAGTCTGTGATATTTTGTTATTGCAGCCCAAGCTAACTAAGATAACCTTTAAGTAATTAGTGTCTCTTGCAGAATAATTTATATAATTATGTGCATAAAATGATGATAAACTGTTAAGCAATTTCTCTATTTTGGTCATTAAATTTGGAAATATTGACAATATATGTATTTGTGGATCAAATATTGATCTTTCAAAATGTTGAAAACTTTAAAAATATTGATCAAACCATTGTCTAGGAACGGCTGGAATTCTTCTAGAATAATGCCATTGGAAAACTCATTTATCAGTCATTCAATAATCTAGATATCTTTCCTCATCACTTAAGCCCCACAAATCTCTTTCATCTTCTACATTTTGTGCTTTCTCACACCTTCGATGCATTGTGTCTGTGATTATAGCCATGTGGATACATTACTTATTTCTCCTACTAAATGGTAATCTCTGTGCTCATTAACTTTTCACAGTACTAATACTGTGCTTTGCCCACAATCAGAACTTTATGCTTATATTAGCAGAATGGACACATGAAAGAATGAATGAACAGTAAGAATGTGGTCACCATTTTTACCTTGATAGATCAACTTACCTCAACATCAGAAAAATATTGTGTTGAGGCTTATTAAAATTACTTTTATGTTTGTCCAAGAGTTTCATACATTACATCATAAAAATTGTGACTATGAAGAAATAAAAGTACAAAGATAATGTGCCTTGTAAGTATATGTACCTGGTAAACATGTAATTCATGTAGGAATTATTATTAATTATGTGGATATTGGTAATATTAATATTCATGATTGATTATTTCTATATGATAAGTGCTGTTGGTATCTCATGGACACAAGTAAAGAAAATTTTTAAATAGTGTACATGCCATAATGGAAACACTGGTTATTTTAGGCCAAAGTTTCAAAAAGCAAAAGAAATTCTTTAAATGAAATTCCTATTAAGCTTGCCATATTCTTGTTCTCTTGGTAATTTAAATAATAAATTTTAAGACAAACTTTTAATTGTATTTATAACGTATTAGGCAAGCAAGTAGAAAAAGAAATAATTGACATTTTAAGAATAGTATCATACAGTATAATCCTTTTCATTGGGTCAAGTATTTCATGTTAGTTATTTTTCTAACTTGTTTGTTACAGAAGTCAAAGCCGTATGGCTGGAATGTGACAAAACTAGAATTGTTCTAAAGCAAACCTACTTTTTCTAACTCTGGTGCGCTGGCTCCATTAACTAGATACACATGTGCATTTGTACTGATTGTATAATCACTAGCTTAGCTCTTCCATTCCTATAAAGGTTCATATAAAGGATTTTCCAAGACTTCTGTTATCCTCTCCTGACCTACATACAATAATAAGTTTGTTATATTCTGAACTCCATCTGTAATTCTTTCATTACAGTGAAAGCCTCCATAACAGTTTCTGCTTTACCATAGCTTGGGTAACCTGTGATAACAGTATTTTGTTACAGGAAAAAATTATCATTCTTTTCCTCCCCCAAATTTTGTATATATGTATTTTTAAAATTAGGTATCATTGTTAATATGCCTGATATTTTTATCAAGAATGAAGTAGAGTTCTATAGAACCTTGATGTATTCAACTTTTACACTAGAGAGCTCTGACTTAAAATCAGATAAAATTTTGAGACATCATTAATTACTTTTGAGAACATTTATTTACTCCTTACTATATGTCAGCATCAGCGCTAAAGCCTTTACCTGCATTATCATATCTTATTCTCTCAGCAACACTGTGAGGGGGACACTTCTATTCTCACCATTTTACAAATAAGGAAATTGAGACACAGAGAGGTTAAGTAACTGGCTCAAGATCACACAGCTAGCAAATAATGAAAATAAGGTTTGGACACAGGGAGTCTGACTCCTGATAGTGGGGCCAAATCACAAATGGCCTCCAATTATGATATAAGCCATGCTCAAAAAATCAGAGAGTGAAGGAAGGCAAGGAGTAGAAGTAGGGCCAGGTCCGGTGGCACATGCTTATAGTCTCAGCTACTCAGGAGGCTAAGGTTGGAGGATCACTTGAACCCACGAGTTTGAGTCCAACCTGGGTCATATAGCAAGACCTGGTCATTAAAAAAAATTTTAAATAATAATTAAAAAAAGAAGTAGAAGAAACCTCTAATATCATTTAAGGAGTCATTACAAAAGAGGAAAGTGAGGCCAGGTAGATGAGGTCACTTGGGGAGAATTATAGTGCTTGCAAATTTATGGAACTAGAGCTTGTAAGATATTGGAACACAGTTAGAACCCCGTGTTCTTTCCATTGGATCATCATTATATTACAGGGGCCTAATGATTTCATGAGAACAAAAACTGAATTTCCTGACTTCTGAAAAACACTGGTATAGTAGAGAATTTATCTGATATTTTTCGCCAGTTCCTGGCATGGAACTCTTGAAACCCTTCAAATTTCCTGAGTGATAGGATTGTCTTTGTTATACTAATAACGTAACTCACGATGAGCTGCTAGATAGGTCCAGGGGGTTGGTCACAAGAAAGACCAACCACATGATTAGAAAGTTGAAACTTGGGACCAACCCAATGTCAGGGAGGAGTAGGGGTTGGAGATCTAGTTCAATCATGTGGCCAGAGGTTCAATCAATCATGCCTATGTAATGAAGCCCCAGTAAAAACTCTGGACACTGAGGTTCAGTGGTGATTCCCAGTTGGTGTACACATTGATGTGCTGAGAGTGTGATGTACCTGGATTCTACAAGTGGAGGGTGTAGAATCTCTTGGTCCCTCCCCCCAATCTTATCCAGTATGTATCTTCATTTGGCTCTTCCTCATTTTTTATAATAAACTGTAATTGTAAGTACAGTATTTACCTGAGCTCTGTGAGTTGTTCTAGCAAATTATCAAACATGGAGGGATTATGGGAACCCTAGAATTTATACCCAGTGGGTCACAAATGTCACAAATTCAGATGGCATCTAAATTAAGAGAAGTCTTACGGAGGACTGAGACTTTACCTTGTGGAGTCTGGTGTCAACTCTAGGTGGTTAACATCAGAATTGTATTACAGTACCCCAGTTGGTGTCACAACAGTTGGGTTGAAACAGAGCAACACTATAAACTGTGAAACATTAAGTCAATTATGTAAACTATCTGTGTGTCTTAAGTCCTCATTTGTAAAATGGAACAAGAATAGTGCCACCTCTTAGGGTGGTTGTGAAATTTAAGTAAATTGTGTACTAGAACACAAAAAACAGTACCTAATCTATGTTTAAAAATTGGTAAATTATCACTATCACTTATTATTCCTATGCAATTTTATCATGCTATAGATGCAACTTTATATTCTCCATTATTTTCCATTTTGTGTCATAAGTATAAGCAATTTTCCCTATTGCTATATAATCTTCATAATTCTCATTTAATGACTGCATAATAGTCCATCAAATTGAGACATACTTACTTCACCAGTCCTCTCCAAAAATAAAGTAGTATCATATCTTTTATATTCAAATTAAATGTCTTTATGCATAATACTTTTCTATCTTTTTTGACAATTTACATATAAGTTCCAAAGAGCTGGATTACTGGGCCAATAGATATAATTATTTGTATAGCTTAAGATATATTATCAAATTGTTTTTGAAAAGAAGAGTATCACCAGCAATGTATGAGGGTACATGTTATCACCACAATCTCTTTAACAAGGGATATTATCAGTATTTTAATATATCAGTTTAAAATACATAAAATGACATATTCTTGCTATAATAAAGTACTTTTCTTACATTCCTTTAAACACTAGTGAGGTTAAATATTTTTCCCACTTAAGAAAAAAGAATCTCCTCTACTAAATTAATTATTTCTGATATCTTTTTAATATCTATTGATATTTTGATATTTTTTAGCCATTTGACAAGTTCTTCATTGAATGTAGATATTAACACATATTCTTTTGTAGCAATTTTAAAATCACAAACACCATAGGTAATGTCTTCATTAGCATTCTCTTGGTTGTAAGAAGTGAGAACCCTAACACTTGTGCTTAGGTAGAGGCTGTTTGGAAGGATACAGAGGAAAATCATGAGAAGGAGGAGTAGGAAGAAATATTAGGTCTTGCAAGGCCTGCAAAGTGATGAGGCAGTAATTCTATTGTCCTGTTCTCATCTTGCTAAACCTCAGCTGCTGGTCCTACCTCTCCATTCAAGTTGCCTTTGCACTTTGTGCTTTCTACAGACTGGTTTTCTCCACTCTGCTGCACATGACCATTATGGCACTACCTCACAGTTTGGACTTTAGCCCTGAAGACAATCTCCTAAGTTAAGCACCCAATATCAGCTGAGTCTCTGTGACTACATTTCAGATCAGATTAGACCATTTTTCACTGAAATGTCCACCCTGGTTGTATCAGCTGTGTCAGAGTTCTGAAGTCATGCATGATTTGGAATTGGTCCCTTCTAAGCCTTTGGCAAGTAAGTTTCTCTAATAAAAGCGTACAGAATTGGCCAAAAAAATGTTTGGCATGCCTAGTAGAGGGCCCAGTGGAGAACCCTGACTTTCATATGTGCCTTGAGTTAGCCAAATAGCAATGTTTGGGGAGACAGTCCCCAAAATTGACCTTCCTTCTCATACTAACAGCATGTTTGGGAAGGGGTGGACTCCAAAACCACCTTCAGGTTTGAAAATTTGCTAGGATTCACAGAACTCACTGAAAGCTATTGTTCTCACAGTTATGGCTTATTAGACGGAAAAGATACAGATCAAAATCATCCAACTGAAGTGATGCATATGGAAGAGCCTGGGAGGATCCCAAACATGAAGCTCCCATTGTCCTCTCCTGTGCAGTCAGGAAGTGTGACTCTCCCAGCATGGATATGTGACAATATACACAGAGTATTAACAACCAGAAATTCTCACCTGAGCATCAGTGTCCTGAGATTTTATTGGGGCTTCCTTAGATAGGCATACTTGATTGAGTGAATGCACACGTGGTTGAACTCAGTCTTTAGGATGCCTGACTAAATCATATGGCTTGTCTACCCAGGAGACTGACCCCACCCTAAGACTGCGGGATATGGCCAGCCCCACACCAAGACTGTACAGGTGTGGCCATCCCCTACCGTAAATCACAGTGTTATTATCTGGCTAGTCCCAGATGCCCAAGCAAACAAGGATTACCTTCCAGGAGCTGAGGGTAAAGGCCAGACCTTCTCTTTGGGCAAAGCTGAATTCTTTACTACACGATATTAAATAATTTAAAAATAGAAGTTAGTTACAAAATTAAACCAACATTTATATAAATGTTTTATTCATATGATTTCATTATCCTCATATCAATCTAGTAAAATAAATATTTTTTCTATTATATAAATGAATAAAGTAAAGATCATGAGAGTTAAATAATTTGCACACAATCATGTGGCTTACAAATGCCAAAATGGGTTCCAAACTCCAGTCTGTCGGTCTGTAAAATTAGTTCTTTCCCTTTTTACTGCGTAGTCTATGGGAACAGCCAGACTTAGAGAGTTTAGGGATGTGGATGTGCCCTCTTTTGTCAGTTAACTCCAACTTACTGTCATTTCCCTGGCAGCCCCTCTCACAAGGCCAAAAAGTAGAAAAATGGTCCCTGCTTAGAACAGCAGAAGTGTTAACTTCTGTTAACACTTTCCAGAATAACATTTACAAGAAGGCAACTACCTAAACTTATAGCTAAAATTCCTTTTATTATTCTAGATGTTACATTCATAAAAAGATGAGCTATTTGTTGCTGTTATGATAAATTCATGGGAGTCAATGCTTGGAGTGGATAGGGGAAGAAATATTCAATTACCAGTAAAGTTGTTCAAAGGAAAAATATAAAGAATAATAATCTCAACTATTGTACATACTGATTTCTCCATGATATCAAGCTGTAACAAATTTAACTTGTTTCAATGAAACTGTTGGAAATTCCTAGAATACCAGTCTTTTGGACTCACAATGTAAGAAGAACATTTCAACATGCTGTCCCCATGCACATGCAGATTTAAAATGATGGTTTCTGGAATAATATACAATTAAATAAATTTAGTTCACAGTATTTTGATGAATACATATTCAAATTTATCTGCATATTGCTCAAATCCTAATATGTAATCCCATATGAGATCAAGAACTTTCAATTCCTCAACTAAGTAAACACCAATTTGCATTTGTGATTAAAGGTTATGGGAATCTTTAATAGCAAGCTGGTTTTCCCCTTCCACTCATCACTTCCTCCCATTTACCTATATTCCAGGTGAGAACTAAAAGTTGACTCTATTTAGGGAAGTACATCTGATCTGCAATTTAAAAAAAAAAAATCTCAATTGCAAGTCAAACATAAACACAGTTAATCATTATTACTCTTTACCTGAGCTTCTCCAGCTTTCTCAGCCTGTGTAAATGAGAATCTTACAGGATGGGACTTGAACGACATCAGCATCATGATCATTGCAGCTTTAGTGAACACCAGCAGCCAAAGGTATAATGACGTAGAAACAGATGCCAAAAACAAGGAGCACCAAGCTTCTGGCGACTAAAATGTATTCTCTCTTTCTCCTCTGTCAGGTAATTCAATCTTCAAGTTAACCAAAGTTGGTTTCACTAGATTTTTCTTTGCATACACTTTTTGAAACCCAGGCTAAGAATCTTATACGTAGTGCATTGTATGAACTCACTTCAAGTTTAGGGACGAGGAGGTCCCAGTTTATTCTCAAGTTGGGCAACTGGAAACGTGGCCCAAGGCAGTGGAGGTTGGGAGTGGGGCTGCAAAGGGAATGGACGCTGCCATAGAACGACTTATCCAGCCAAGATGAGGCCCCTCAAAGAAACCCCTGGCAGAAGAAAACAAATTCTTAGAAAACTTCTCTGCTTTGACCATTCCATCCTCTGTAATTAAGACCCGTTATTTAGCCATGATTTTTCTTAATGTGTGTTCCAAGAAAGAAATTGCTGGAACTATAAATTCTAAAATTAATAGGAAAAGAAAAACTGGAAAAGATTAGTGTCCCCACAAAAACATATTATGCCAGCTGACTTAGGTAGTAACATGGCCCACAGGTTATACTCCATATGTTAAAGATAAACATGAAAAACTCCAGCAAATGAACGAAAATGGATAAAATTCTAGCAAATAAACTGAAAAAAGATTATGGGGGTTTTTTTGGTTCTCTTGCAGGGGCATTATTGAATTGGAAGAGTTGAAACAAACATATAGTAAATTTAAAAATGTTCCTATAACACAACGCCCTGGTGGTTCCTGGAAAACATGTGAAGGCCAAGTTAAAAAAAAAAAAAAAAAATCTAGGTGTATTCTAAAATTCTCCAGATCCTAATGCTTCTTTCCTGTGAAAGAGATTAATCCATTTTTTAAAAAGATGAAGAGAGAAAGAAAGCATGTCAGTTAACTGATTAGAAAAAGCAGATTTTTTTTTCTATGTATTTGAAATTTATTTATTTTTTCTTAAACTGACACATCGGACTGTGATGAGGGCACTGAGATTATTTCAGTAACACAGTTGTGCTCTATAGCAGTGCTTCTTCTAAAATTTGAGGTCTTCTTTTAATAAATATAAAAACCTTATGCTTAAGGCTAAGGACACATTAACTGCTGCTGTAACAGATCAAACCTCAAGTCTCAGAGGCTTAATACAGTACAAGTTTACTTCTTGTATTGTTACAACAAAGCTAATGTTAAAATCCAATTGTGTGTGTTAGGGGCAGGGGACTGTATTCCCACTTACGTGGTTCTTATCATGGATCTAGACCCTTTTCTTCTTGTGCACTTGGCTGACTTCAACACAGAGATCTAGGTATGCCCCTGGTATCAGCTTCATTCAAGCCCACTAGAGGAGGAAAATCACAAGGGGGACATAAAATCAGGTTATCATGACCCAGACCCAGAAGTGACACCTATTACTTCCACTCACATTGCATTGGCCAGAACACTGTCATATAGTGTCACTGAAGGTAAAGGTGGATGGGAAAGCCAGTATGGTTGGATACCCAGAAAGAAGAAGAAATGGGCTTGGTGAGCACTAAGTATTCTGCCACACTCCCCAGGAAAATCCTGAGAAATTCTTACAGAGGGTGTCACTACAAGGACTGTGTCTAAGAGTCTATATGCTATGTGTATTCCTACCTGGCCAAGAAGACTCATTCATTCATTCATTCATTCATCCTTTTACTCTTTCATTCAGTACACATTTATTGAGTGCCTGCTATGTGTCAGAAGTAGTTTAAATTAGAAGATATACCAGTGGGGAAAAAAATTCCTTCTTGCATGGAGATTGAATTTTAATGGAGAGTGATAAGACAATAAACAAGATAAATAAGTAAATTTTATACTATATTAGAAATGATTAGGATTGGGGAGGAAAAAAATAAAGCAGAGAGGCAGAGAGAATGCAAATCGATGGGGGGATGGGTTGTAATTTTAAGTAGAGTGGTCATGACTTGAAAGGAACTGTTGATGTGAGCCATGGCAAAATGTTGTCAAGCATTCATTTAGTGATTTGTCTGAAATTTTTCTCAACATAAATTTATGTAAGCCTGAATATGTGGCTTCTCAAAATATAAACACTTCCCTGAGGTTTAGACAATCACTCTTGCTCCTGTACCAACACAGGTGATAAGCCACTGGCCTACAAAATAAGTACAAAGGACTCACCATTCAATTTCTAACAAGTAAAGATGAAGATAGATTTTTTAAATTCAGAAAAAAATACTTCGGAAATCATGTACTCCAATCGAATCTTTTGATATGTGAAAGCACTCAAGTCAAGGGACGTTAAATGTCTTGGCCAATAAGGCTATATAAATGGCAAATCGAGAATAAGAATCTACTTAGGGGCCGGGCGCAGTGGCTCACGCCTGTAATCCTAGAACATGGGAGGCCGAGGCGGGCGGATCGTTTGAGCTCAGGAGTTCGAGGCCAGCCTGATCAAGAGCGAGACCCCGTCTCTACTAAAAATAGAAAGAAATTATCTGGCCAACTAAAAATATATAGAAAAAATTAGCCGGGCATGGTGGCGCATGCCTGTAGAACCAGCTACTCGGGAGGCTGAGGCACTAGGATTGCTTGAGCCCAGGAGTTTGAGGTTGCTGTGAGCTAGGCTGACGCCACGGCACTCACTCTAGCCCGGGCAACAGAGTGAGACTCTGTCTCAAAAACAAAACAAACAAAAAAAAAGAATCCACTTAAGTTAAAAGATTTTTGAGAAATAATTTCAAGTATGTAGGGAGCTGCAAGTTCCAAATTACCTGTGGCCTTGAAAGACCTTTACAATGACCCAGGACAGAGTTACCTTGCACAGAACTGGTCCAACAAAAAGTTGTCGAGAGGCAGCAAGCAGAGAGCTGAAATGAACTTATCAGAGCTCTCCTAACCTAAATCTTTGCATTTCTCTCTAGCACCTGGCTGTGTACTCAAGTCAGCTTTGCCTGCTGGGCTTTGAATGTTTGGTTTTCAGTCCCAGAGATTTCAGACTAAATCTATGCCCAGTGGAATTTGTTGACTCAGCATCCCATAGGATTCTGTCTGTGCCAGGCATCACTGTGGTTGGAGTCATGAAATTAAAGCTTAAGACAGTCATCATAAATAAAGAGAATTAGCCACTGGTAGTATGAGCTACCTTGACAGGATTTATAATACATTTTATATTGAAAGGCTTTGGAGTAGATGATTTCTTTCTTCTAAAAATCCTCAAGGAGAAACACCAACTCTCTAAAAAAGCAAAGAGAACAAATTGCTGCCCTTCCCCTACATCCCTTCCCTGGCAAGAGATGGAACAATCTGGTTCCCAGCCCCTAGCCTGGCCAGCTCCATGCAAGAAGAATGGAAGGAGCCTAGTTTAGCTCATTGGACTCAACAGTACGCGAACTTTGCTAGTGTTCACTGTATGATTCTGAGAATAAGTTATTTTTTCTGGAAATCTTCCTCATTCCTGGTACCTCAGTTCTACTCACTGAATGGCTGCCTACATTGTTTTCTGGAGTTCAAAATCCAGCCCAGTGACTCAATTTCTCAAAGACAGGGGTCTTGCCTTCCTCCTGAGAGCCCTCCTAGGAAAAGCAATTCTGCTCCTGAAACCCCACCTAGTGTTTAAACATCTCCACCCTCGTCCAGGCCTCTGGAACTCTGATTATACACGGCATTTTGTCAGACCTCCAGACATCCAGAATGGCCCATGGCACCGTTTTCTGAGCAGCCACCTGCGAAAGCAGCAGTTTCTAATCTTACAGAGACACTAGGCTGGGATCATCCAGGCTACACTTTCCAATAAAATGGCCACTGGCCATGTGTGGCTACTTAAATTAAAATTAAAATTATTTAAAGTTAAATAAAATTAAAAATTTAATTCCTCAGTCACATTAGCCACATCTTAAGTTCCCAAAGCCTTATGTGTCTAACGGCTACCATATTGGACAGCACAGAGACTATTTCCTTCAGCACTAAAAGTTCTATTGGATAGCCGTGATCTAGAGCCTGGAAATGAAATGTCAAAGGGCACGGATTTGGCCAATAAGAGTCAGCCTTGATTCATTCAAGCCACTAACAGAAGTAGTGTACTGAATATCCACTATGCTGCTCCTACCTCTAATGGAACTAATATTCTAATAGGCTGACAGCATGGGCTGATGTATATAGAAAGTTAAAGGCAGGGGTGATTGTCTGTTTTGTTCACCGATAAATACAAGAACCTAGGATAGTGACTGGCACATAGTAGAAGTATAATAAGTATATATTAAATAAATGAAGAGAATACATGGTCAATTATAAGGTGTTACAGACCAAATGGTTGAGTCCCCACACCCTCCAAAATTCATATGTTGAAGCCCTACCCCCTAATGTGATGATATTAGGAGCTGGGGCCTTTGGGAGGTAATTAGTGTGAGATGAGGTCATAAGTGTAGGATTCTTATGAATTAGTGCTTTTATAGAAGAGACCCCAGAGACATCTCTCTGTACCTCTGCTCTCCACCTTGTAAGGATACAAGAAGTCAGCAGTCTGCAAATCAGAAACGGGACCTCACCAGAACTCAACCACACTGGCATCCTGATCTTGGGCCACCAGAACTGTGAGAAATAAATTTCTGTTGTTCAAAAGTCACTGAGTTCATGGTAGTGTATTACAGCAGCCCAAATGACTAAGACATAAGGGGATCATCATAGAAGAATAGGAATAATTTTCTAGGTTTCATTACAGGTCAGATTAAATAACTCACTAAATGTTCCAATCCTTTTTCTATGGCCACCAATTTTCTAGTCACTAATTCCACATCTTGGATCCATTAACACCAAGAAAGGGTGAATAGACAGGGCCATAGTGGCTGCAAAACTAGATTAGTCACATTATAGTTGAGGAAACTGGCACACACATTCAGAAATCCGTCCTCTCTGAGTCTGGTTAGCACAAACAGGTTTTCAAGGCTGAAAGAGAACATTAAAAAAAAAAAAAAAGTTTCTACACAAAACAAACTGGGACTCAAAGCTCAGACCAAATTGGTCCCTGTTGCAGCCGCATTTGAGCAGGCAAACCCCTGATTGCTCTATTTAACATCTTTTAACAATAATAGTGTTTATTTGTCCCCAAGCCCCTAGCATAGAAGAGCTTTTTCTGGCCCTACCAATCACCCAGAACTCTACGTACAAAAATAAGTCAGGCCTCCTCGCATCTCTGTCCCACTGTGCTTTCTCAGTTTAGCTGGTCCAGTCTAACAGAGTATACAGATTGGGTAGTAACAAGGAGAAGAGGGCAAGAATTAGTAAAGAGATTAGAGTTAGGAGCCTCCAGAGGAAGCCTCCGAGGAAGAGGCTGGTATTTGGGAAGAAGGAGAAGAAAGAAAATGATTGGGAATTATATTCAGGTATTCATCATTAAGGCTAGATCTGCAATTTGGATATAAAATAATGTATGGTGTCATCTGAATAATTCAGTCTAGAAGTATCTCTTTTGAACTGTGCACACCTCAACAACTGAAACTTCAGGAGTTTATTTAGATCGCTGTTCCCATTTTCTTCTCCACACTTTTCTATAAATAGATAAATGAATGGGAGGGAAATGTAGTTAATCATGTAACCACCCCGATCTATAAAAGTCATATTTAAAGGGGATATGTAGTCTGGAAGGGAAGAAGGGATTTTCCATCAAAACAAATAGACCACAGAAATCAATTTTGGAGTGTGGTAACATGACAAATGTTATAGCCGATCTCCCTCACACTCTAAATGCTTGGACGGTCAGCTTGATGAATAACTGTTATTCTGGGATCTTTGAATGAAAAGCTCATGTCCTTTTAGAAAGGATGAATGTTTGATTAAAGCTACTTTAGTGTCTTCTCAGAGATGATCAAAGAATACTCAGATATACAGAAGTACTGGGAGATGAGATACCTGGTTTCTAATCTTAACGCTAACACTAACTAGATGGATTATTTACTTCCATTGGTCTTTGTTTCCTTGTATGTGATGTTGGAGGTTAAAAGCAGGTCAATGTTAGGTTTGATAAAGAGACAGCGATAGAGGAAGAGAGAGGCTATCATTGATTGTGAAAGTATTATTAATAGATAAATAGTGGTTCTAAGGAAAATGTCTCCTAAATCACTGCCCTGCTTATAACTGACCAAACAAGTGTTATTAAGATAGACATGCCATTCCAACATTTTTATTCAGATCAATTTTTTTAATCCTCAATCAGGGTGACACCATCTTTAGAAAATGCTTGTAGTAGGCACTTTGGTTTCCTTTGGTTAAAAAGGGTTTAAAATCCTCCAACAAATGAACACCAAAAAGATGTCAAAATAATGTTGTAACAGAAGCACATACCAGCCAAGCAGCATCAGATGTACTCTCGAGTCTGTGCCCCTAATTCACCCTGATGTGAGTGGGAGGCCTGACTGATCCGGGGCCCCAAAAGGAATCTTGACAACATGCCTTTTGTTTTGTAC
>JAQIFY010002306.1:0-13442 GCA_028533085.1 Varecia variegata | reverse complement strand
TCTCCAAGCCAGAAGTGATGCAGTATTTGTCAAAAAGATTGAAATGCACTTTCATATTAATACAAAAAAACGACAGTTCATGATTGTTGCCACAAGCATGAGGTTGTTTAGGGGATAATGTGAGCACCTTAACAGTAGGTAGTAATGGAAAATATCTAACTCTCTTTCTTTCCTTTCAAGGCAAACACTTGTAATATGCCTTGTTATACTGCCAAACCATTTCTCACTCCAAACTCCTTAAATACCACCTGTCCACACTGAGAATATATTTTTAACTGAAGACATATGCAATATTCCTTGCTAAAAAACACAATATAACAAATGGTTTACTAGCTCCATGAAAATTAAAATATTATGTATTGTTTGTAATGTGGGAGCAGCTCTGTTTTGTTGTTTTGTTGCATGCAGGTACTCATTTATTTCTCCATTATTCAGAGACTTCTTATAATCTGTATATTAAAGGGCTGTAATTATACCCTTGTTTTTTAGAAGAATATTTCTAATTCTGAAAGAATTTCATTAGATCAATTCTTATTCTTATCAAAATTTAAGATAAAAGCCACATTACCCCATTTTAACTTTATTGTTACAAGTATATGTATACATGTTTGTGTCAAAAACATATTTCCACAAGCATAGCAGATTTCCAAATTTGACTCTTCCTCTTACAGTGAATTTCATAAATGAGGCAATATGAACCTACGTTCTTCAAAGATAATGAAAGGACTTATCCACCAATTTTAGAATATGTTTTGAGAATCTTTTTATTAAAATGGTACACAAATAAATAATTGATTTGACTAGGCATAGCTTTAAAAAAGGGCTTACCATGTGCAAAAATTATAAAAATATTGTAACTGAGAGAAAAACACTGGCTAATAAAAGTATCAAATTAACCCACAGCCAGTATAATTAGCATCTAACTCAAAGAGCAGGGCAACTTAAGGAATGAATCACTAAAAATTCTCCCTACCTTTGTTTTAATAATAGGCAACTGTAAAGTCATTTCCTTAAGATGATATTTGTTCTTAATAAAATAACTCAGTCTTGCTGACCTACTTTTTAGTTTATAAAAACATTCCACTAAAACCTGAAAGAGTAAAAACACTTATTTTCCGCTCTTCAACTGAAAAAGAGATAGTGCTTTATTCTCCCTGCTCTAATGGAAATCCTCGGAAAGTCTAAATATTTAAGTTTGTCCTACAGAGCCTTGTGACTTGAGGGTGTAAAGAATCAGACTAATTATTTTCATTAGTTCATTATCAAAGCACTCAACTGTAGAACTTGATACAAGGTTTAAAAATAAGTTGTTATAACTGGAAGTTCTAGTAAGGTATCAATACAACAGTGCGTCTGATACTAGTAATCCAAAAAACATGGGCACAGCAAGCAGCCCTGCTATTAAACATGGGTACATATGGTGAGGCCCCTCTCCCACCACCCTGTGGATGCCCCTGAAGGGCGCATGTGCAGCGTAAGAGCACTGTGGATCTTTGAGGGAAGGGACAATGGGAGGTAGAAGAGAAAATGGGAAAGAAGATAGAAGTACGCTCATAGCTTATTGGTAAATATGCCTACGAATGGCAGGTGAAAACCAACACTAAACTGTATTTTGAATTTTCCTTTAGCCTAATGCTCAAAGCTGCCTACTCTGGGAAACACTTAAAATACAGCTATAGATGTTTACATTCTACAAACTGATCACTCTTTATAAATCATATATTGACCAAGTTTAATACATTTGTAACCACAGAACCACCTGCTGTATATTTTAAAATAGTTTCTATATAAAATTATTAATACCTTCTGTCCTTGAGCAGGGAGAAATCAGAATAGTTCATGGAATAAGATACTGATACAAACAGTATAATTTCCCCTAAAAATGAGTATAATTTTTGAAAATGTGGCTGAAACAAGTTTACTTCAATTTACAATTCAAGGAAATTATAGTGTACTCATGACTCACACAACACGAATGAAATGGTGATGACATTCAAGTCTGTATATCCTGCTCTCTGCCCTAATTCCTACCCAGTATCTCATTTCTAAAAATAAGCACAGAGATTTTCCTTCTAAAACTTTCCCCAATGTTTTACTCCTTCAAGTTAAAACCTGTCACTATCCTTTAATTTTCTAAGCCAGAATTCACTTCCATTGTGTCACCAAATTCTACTGATTGCACCTATCAAATCTCTTTCAATCCTGTCTTCTCATTGGAATTCTTATCTCCACTGCCTCACTTCAAGCACTGATCAATTTTTGCTTAGACTGAAGTAGTACCCTTCTAATCTCCCTGAAATCTCCTTTCAATCCTTTTCCTAAACTACCACTAGAAAAATATTTCTGAAAAACAAATCATTGTAAACATTCGAATCAAAAATTCAAACAATTCATTCCTTAAAAAATCATTCCCTTACATAAAATATTTTAATGTATTAACTAAAGAATTAAGATGAACTGATGGATGAATAAAAAGATGAACAGGTGGATAAATATGAGATACAGCAAATAGAGGAAACGGTAAATTATAGTGATGGATATATAAGTATTTATTGAATAAATCCTTCAGATTTTCTGCATGTTTGCAGTTTTTAAGATATCAAAGAAACATTATCTTTAATAAAATGGCTTCTAATGTAGTAATGGCTAATATTTACTGTGGGCTTCTTATGTGTCACAAGCAGTGCTAAGCAAGCACTTTGCATGAATCATCTCCATTGGTGTAAAGAAAAATGTTTAATATTTTAAACATGTTTTTGGCTCTCTAAGAAAAGAGCGCAGGGAGGTGAGAAAAAAAGCTCTGATTTGTAGCATTTGCCAATTTCCAAGCTGAAATACTGCCATTACAGTTTTAAGCTTTCCCTTTCAAAAACTGGGAAGAGATGAGCATTAGATAGTATCTCCAATGTACACATAAAATAGGCATAAATAGCCTCAAGAACAGAGATAATGGTGTAATATACTAAAATAATTAGAACTCTGAGGTACATAAACCTTTTAAATATATGACTAATATACTTATAAATTTTATCACTTATTTCTTAATAATCATTTAACAAACAGCTGGCAAAATTCCTAAAAATTTAATAAATTGATGCTTAGCTTTAGCACATCACCAATATTATATTGGGCAGGTTTGTTAATTGATTCTTCTTTTACAGATGAAGAGATGAAACATTAGGGAGCCTAAGTTACTTGCCCATTAGTAAGTATTAAGGCCATATTTGAACCTAGAGTTTACTGGTTCCCAACTTTAATTCATAACTACTAATTCTCCTGATATGCTGATTAATGAAATTCTACTCACACTTCATGGCTCCTTTGTGCTCTCACAGAGCCTAAAAGCACATCTACCGTATTGCTTAGTGGTTTAATTATTTACCTACATATCTATCTTCTAACCTTTCTAGGTGGCCCAGCACAGAAATGCATTCTAGCAGCCTCAATTTGTATCTGAGAGTTTATACGAGTGCCTGGCACATAGCAAGTACTCAGTACATGTGAGCTACTGTGATCATGATCCTCTAGACGTTGAGTGGCTGGAGAGCAGAGTCTTCATCTTAGAGTACCCGGCACTTGAGACAGTGTCTGGCATATAGGAGACACCCATGTAAGAGAAAACAAGAAAACAAATGATAGTTTTGGTTTTCTCATCCAGTAACTGATATTGATCAAATCACTTTACTATTGGGTCTAAGTGCCCAGAATCATGATTAATAGGGGAGTTGGACTTGATTAATTATAAAGTACTTTCTTGTACTAAAATTGTGTGACTAGCCTTGCTGGTGTAAGTAAAGTGCATTGACAGAATACTTTGACAAAGTAGTTGACTAGTATTTGTCAAGAACTTTTTAGTCATATGGAAAAAATGTATATGCATGATCCTTCTTGCAGCATTTAGAACAGCCAATTATTGGAGTTAGTCCAAACCTTCAGTAATAGGAAAATGGTTAAATAAATTCAAGTACATGTATCCAATAGAATATTAAACAATCATTAAAGATGAGGGTGAGAATGTCCTACAGAAACACAAATAATCGGTTCACATGTTAGCAATTAAAATAAGCAGAATATAAAATTGTATTAATATATACCTTATACTTATAACTAAAAAACCCCACAGGCATAGGGAAAAATAATGCACTGACAAAAATGAGAATAGTTTTATAAACACTGTAGAATTAGTGTTTTTAAAAATTCTGTTTGCAAAATTTGGTGTATTGTTTTATTATGTATAGTTTATAATAGCAATTTGGATATATGAATTCCGTGCAGTCTTTACAGAATTTGGGACTTCTAGCAAGGGAGCTCCAAAGAAATCAAGCTTAGGGACAGTTAGTTCACCCCGTCACATTTTCTCCACCTAAGCAGAGTGGAGCTGGTTGCTTTAGAGAGCAGGCATGTGCACAATACGCAGACATACATAAGGTGCAGAATTTGCTAGAGGAAAGAGATAAAGAAGCAGGAGAGGGGACTCTGGAACAATGAGTCTGCTTTAGTGCTCCTCATTAATGTAATTTTTAAACTGGTGTCCAAATTTGTAAAGTAATCACTCTTAAAAGGGGAGTACATATATATATATATATATATGTATATGCGCTTTCATATATATGCTTATATATGTTTTCATATATATATGCTTATATATGCTTTCATATATATATATATATATATGCCCTGTTTTGGCAATAATGTATTATAGGTTCACATGTAACATTAGTATAAAAAAATATGAAATGTAGTATATCTGGTGAGGTAGATATAACAAGAATACAGCACCTGTTTAAAACAAAATAATTTAAGTAACAGGTAAAAATAAACATTTTTCTGATCCCTTATTATTCTTTTGTTGCAAAGAGGGATTATGCAGGGGTGGGAAATAACATAGTCAAAGAATGAAAGATGTTATTTAAACTCAACTTCACTGAGATGATTTAGCTGAGACAATTAAAATGGACATCACTCAACGATTTCTAGACCATATCATATGTAGTGACAGCTGAATTTGCACAGATTTTGCTTAGGGTGACAAGAAAGGCATGAGTTTCTGCCCTTTGAAGTTCATTTTATTGGGTTCACAAAGTAAGACTATAATTTACAAGGCTAGAGATTAGAATTCACTCATTATCTCTTTCCTTTGAATAGGCTTTTTTCCCCTCTGTATTTTATATACAAGTTGGTGGAGAGAAAAGAAGATGGAAGAGTCATCTCTACAGTAATTATTAGCTATAGTAAGGCCATATCTTGTACGAAGACAGTGAAGACCAGAAAGTGAAATCCTAACCTGAGGATTCCATGTTTAGTTAGGTAAGAGTCAAATTAAATGATGAAATAATGAGATACATACATATAATGGCATTTTTTCCCTCTGGAAATTGCACGGAGTGAGCAATACTTCCCCAAAATGCTAATTATAGTATTTTTATATGTAGCTAGAATTGGTCTGGGTAAGTGAGTTCCAGAAATAATCATAGAGCTGTCCTCCCCACAATCTCTATGAAGAAGAGGTGACTGCAATTTTTATTTTTTGGGCAGAGCTTGATTTAGCATTTTCTTACAGATTCCAAAGCAAAGGAAACAAATTATAATTCAAAAAAGGACATAACATGGAGTGAGAATTAAAAGACGGAAGTAGACTCTCTGGGTAAAGAGGAAGAAAATCAAGAGCAAGTCTACAGGATGACCCCAACGGCACCATCCAAGACAGGGCTGAAGCTCATAGGCTGGGTGTCCTGAACCCACCTTCACCACTAACACATCCCTTAGAGTTTCATATCTGGATCCGTATCTTTTTAATTCTACCTAGGTCATTTTCTTCGTCAGCCACTCCTGTGTTCTTATCACGTAAAACATTATTAATATATCATTTTATTTTTAAAGCCATTTCTACTTCCTGATATCAAATAAAAGACCCAGGACTTGAGGGGAAATCCAGAACATTGAGACTGATGATGTTATTCAAATCATTTCTACCTGTAGCTTTATTGTTCTACCCGAAATTCAATAAAAACAAATGAAGCTAATAAAAAGAGTACTTAATGATACAGTTAACAGACTCAGCATGTGGTAAAGTACTATGAATAAATACAGTGTCATTTTCACTGGTTACCAAATGCTTTTCACCAACAAAGTTAGATGACACAATTGTAAACTGAAAACAACCCGACACTATTAGTAAAGTTAATTACATTGCTGCTGCTGCTGCTGCTGCTACTACATATAAGGACATGTGCCATGAACTAAGATACACAATTAACTGTACATTCTGCTCTTGAGGTAAAAAACAAAAAAGGTAGTGGGCGAGATGAGTTCTTATTTATTCAACTGTCATAACTCTAATGCTGGGAGCTTCTAATATTATAGACCATTAGCACAGCATACAGAGGATGATCACCTTAGTAGTAGTTGGTCAGTCAGTCTGTCTCTCTCAATTTCCATGGAAATTTAGGATAACATTTCTATAATCTATGAACCCCCAGGATTAAAAAAAATTACTTCAATGGCTTAAATTAGGATGTATATTACATCTTTCTTTTTAATACCTCCATGTGTCCATATAGCCTGTATATGGGTAGAGAGGAAAGAGGGAAGGCAAATCATCGTTCTGGCAACTACTGGCTGGACACAGTTTTATGCATTATTTCACAGGTTAGGAATTAGGGATAAGGTTATGGGTCTGTTCAACAGAAGCATTAATCCAACTCTGTTTAGAAAAGTTCAGAGTGCTTGGGAAAAATTAATTTTGGGTCAGAAATTAACCTGCTGTTTTCTAAATTTCTGAAGTACTTTGTATTTTTATATCATGTATTATGTTTATTATGGCTTTAACACTAAACGGTCGATTTCTTAAGAGTGGTAATCCTGTCATTAATGTTGCATCGTCTGTGGTCCTGGGTACGGCAATGTGTACAACTTGGACCCTCGATAAAATTTGTGAAAGAAATAAATGTGCCATCAAATACTCAGTATCTCTTGAATTTCTCTCCAATCTTTCACAATTTTCTCCTCTAAAATAATGGATTATACCATTTGGTTCATGTGTATCAATACTGGACAAGCCACATATTTGAAAAAGAAAAGTAATTCAAACAATAAAGTTAGACCACTTATAAAATATCTTTAAAATCCCTATATTAAAATAAACCTTGATTATTGGGAATGGTAGTATTTTTCAGGAATTTATATATTTCCTGTTTCTGATTTGAAACGAGAAAGACGCTGTAGAGAAGATAAACATATAAATATAAAGTAAACATATTTTCGTGGTTTCTCTGGCTCTCGTTCTTCCTGAGCTCCAACCCAGATTTCAGTGTGCGTCATAAAAACAACTGGATAACAGCTGGATCACGTTAGACCTAGCAGCAGCTTACCTGCCACAAGTGCAGAGTAAGCCTGTGATTCCTGTATTTTCTGAACCCACAAAACATCAGCAATGTTTGTAAGTGGGTTGAACATGCGGTTCCCTCTGTTTTTAATTCTAGTCATATCACTTTTCATTTTACTCTTTGTTTATAGGTCTGTCCTAGTGATGACTAGGAGCTTAAGTGCAAGCCACTGGATGTATAATTCTGAAGACCTAGTGCTTAACCCAGTACTGTTAAAAAAAAAAAAAAGCCAACAACAGTTATTTTTAATGAATAAATGTTTTTCAAATAGAAGTATTCTCTACAGAATCTGAAAAACAAAATCAAGTTATTACTCACTAAAAAGAAATCTAAAACACGATTTTTATTCTTGGCTTTCAAAGAAAATTGAAGAGCTATTTTCCATTAGTTTTGCTATGGCTTTTTATCTTTAGTTTTCTTGATGTCAATAATAGTAGTATCACCTTTTAAAATTCTTGCTCAAAAGCAATAAAACAGGCACACAAAAATAATATATAAGAAGTTAATACATTTTAAAAAAATTTTAAAGCAAGCATTGAAATAAGCCTTCAATTTTAATCAAATAGTAAGTCATCCTTATACTGTTAAACCAAACCAATTCTTAGAAGAGTTGTTTATTTTGTTTTTACCTCTAGGCTGAGTGTCAATGGTAACTAGTCTTTGTGATAGGTAACTATATCTTGGACCACAGGAAAAAAAAATATATATGGTACCATTTTGCTGATGAATCTATAGACAAAAGGCCAAAATTTAATTCCTCACCTTATGGTTTCTGGTATAAGCCTAAGTATTATTTTGTTTTTCCTTCCATTTTAAATTTAGGACACAAAAAAATACATTTTTAGTAAATGTTTACATTTAAAATAAGATACTCTCCTGTTCATTGCCTCATAGATCTAAATGTTTCATTGAAAATTGCCAAGAGCACTGAACTTCAATATAAGAGTAGAGAGTAGTTTTCCCAACTGTGTAAATATATTACGTTCTGGACACTCTGAACTATTGACCTTCCCTATGAGAGAGATGCTGCTAAAATGACAGTTAATCATAAAGCAGTTCCACAATAGGTTACCCAGAAGGAGAAGCCAATTGAAAAGAGCAATTTTAACATACAATTGCCAAAGCATGCAACACAATTTCTGATGGCATATTTTATTTCCATTTAATAAGAGAAAGAAAAACTGTATTTTCCTACATTCTATACCAGATGGTATACCCACAGGAAATAGACACACAGAAAAAAAGCAAGCATACTTTCTCTGATTGTTCCTTGGAGTTTTTGAATTACTTCCCATTTAAGACAACTTCACATTTATACCTTTTTTAAAATTTATAAAATGCCTGAGGAAACATTATGTGCACAACAACATGGGTCAGAGTATAAACTCACAGTAAAATAATCATATCCCTCAGGTTCATAGAGAAGCATGAGGCACATGCAGGTGGCTTCAGCCACCAGAGGCTGTAATTACCACTTCTCCTAACTTGAGAGACCCTGAAGCAGGTAATTGTACTTACCAAATGATTTTAACATACTTTAGAAAGCAAGCAAAAAAATAGCTTTGGAAACCAGGCAGGACATTTTCAGAAAAGGATAAAGTAAAACACTTTTATACACGTCTTTAACTATTCAGAGTATTTAAATTACAGCATATATTTGTAAGTTAAGCACTAATCAATTGCACTTTTAATAAAAGTGAAGTTGAAAATATTAACCTATGTGTTCTCAAGGAATAAGTTAGCCATGCAGATTCTATTTTTAAAAATGGATATGCCTACCAGATTTTACCTGTTGTACTTTTATTTATTCATGCTATACTATTATAAGAGAAAAAAAAATTACCTACGGTAGGAGTAGAATGAAAAAAGAATTAAGGCTTTTAAAGTACCACAACATGCAGTTGAGCTCCAGCTACCCAACTATCTGATATTAGAAAAATTACTGTCTATTTTTCTTCCTGAATCTTAAATTCACCAGCTACAAAAGTGGGATAATAATAATCTAACTCACAGAAGTGGTGTGAAAATAAAATATCATGATAGATTCACCTCATATGCTGGTTCTAAAGTAGTATTCATCAATACTTGGCTATAAAAAAATCTTCATTTTCACTTGAAAATATAAAATATGTTCATTAATATACACGAGTAAAACCTTTCTACTGACTTGCTGAAAAATTATTGACAGGTTCCTGGCAGATAAATAACATTTATTATTGCCAGAAATAAAATGGCAATGGCTTAAACACATTAAAATGGAATTTTTAAAATAGTAAATATTAACTAATTTACTCTTTAATTGGTCCTTAACAGTTACAAAAATTGTGGCTCTGTGATATACCAAAATAAAATGAGAATTCTGACTGGCAGAAAATAATCTTCATTCCTTTGTTACTTAAAAGAAATTCATGTGAAATTGATATCTCAAACACACATATAGCTAAGAAATATTTGTACTTTTTTAAAGGCTTCCTGGTGGTCTAATATGTAGGGTATATTAAAATAACTACTTCAAAATAATCAATATTTATTCAATCAGATGATATTAATGGTAAAACTCTACAATTATAATGTGGACTACTCCCAGTCGTAATTAATATAGAATGGTTTATAGATCCAGTATTCAGAACCACTAATAAAACTAATATTCAGGCATGCAGAATAATATAGAATTATTAAAAGTATATGAGAACTGCCTCCAAAAGTTATGTTTGGGGTCTCAAAGGTATAGTTTCCCCAGATTATAAAGAATTTTTAGAGTTTTGAAAACTGTACTAAAAATCAGCTAATACCATAGTTAGCATAAACTGTGCTCTATTTTGTTGATATGGTAGCCCAGGCTGAGGCCAACAGCGGTACTGCTAAAGTCTAAAGGACCTTAAATTTGGGGAAAAGTAAATGGATCTTTAAAAAGGGGATAAATGGACATCGTAAGTTAGTGAACTCGACTATTTAGTTATATAACACTTATCAATTACATTTAATTTCTGCTTTTTAGAGATTGTTTAAAAATACAATATATGTTTTCATAAGCTTTCCCTTTTCTAATAATAGAGCAAGATTAGTAGACATTCCTAATGAAGTGGTAACCATGGTTTCTCTCAAATCTACAACATACTTGTAAATCTAGTCTATAAGAACCCCCGCTTAAATCCTGCAGATACACCTCATGAGGATATTAATTAACTATGATAAAAATGCATGACAAATACTCATCACATGTGAAATATGGTTTTAAAACAAACTTACCATAGTTGGAAGTAAAACTACAAACAACTGAACCTGATAGCATTTTATGACACAAAGAGTATGCAAATTAAATGTTTCTTAAAAAAAAAAAATCGGATAAAAAGACCAATATAATTCCAAAATGTCAAGGTATTTATAAGTTAGAAAGCAGATATGTTATTTTTACTCTATCTCCTCTCACAAAGATATAGTTATACTCTGAATAAAATATTTCAAAGAACTTTATAGTCATATTTTTACTTACCACAATTCAATGTGTACTCAGAACATAAGCATTCAATAGGGATAAATCAATGTTCATTAATATTTTTTTACTCACTTATTACAGTATAACAAGCTTTAAAATACAATCGTATTTACTTGCAATCTCCACGGTTCTCATACCAATGACTAATTTTGAATAATTCCCAAGTTAAAAACAAATTATGGTACAATGATACACTATGTGGTATTTATTACTAATTTTTTTAAAAACCATTTTTTATTAAAACAAAAAATAAAGCAGAAGAGATATTTAAAAGAAAGAAACTTGGGCAAAGGAGGTCAACAGGAAGACCACTGGAATAGCAAATTATTACTGGTTATTATTATTTACATATACATTATAAAGATCACGTGTAGAAAAAAGGTAATTTAATTAGAAAACATATGCAGGCAATATCTTCAGTAAAATGGACTCCATTGTTCATCTTTTCACATTAGCATGGAATATTAATTTTGGAATAGAGAGGGAACTATTTTTCAGTTTCCAAATTGTTTCCTATTTAAATGATCTCTCTGACTAGTTGAGAGTGTGGAGTCAACTTCGTCTCTTCCTCAGAAAGTTTATTTCCTACCATAAAAACAATTTAGGTCACATGACATCAAATGAAAAGATGTAGCTGGTACAGAATATTCGAAAAGCAAATTGTGAGATTTAGGCTGAGTCATGGAGATTTGCCCATCTTTTAAGTTAAACTGCCTTTCAACCACCAGGTGAATGTATGACAAAAATCAGTAAATTATTAGACTCTCTGTCATCTAAATCTCAAACTAATGGTTATAAGCAGTTAAACTTCTCAGTGAATATCTTCCAATTGGTGCTATTAACATATAAAAATTGAGCTGGATTTTAAAATATTTAAGTATTATAGTATAATAGGCAATTAAAATGCATTTTATTTTGATTGTACATCAATACACTTGGTGGGTAGCCCAGCAATATTGCAAATGATAAAGAGATGCTCAAGAAACAAAAGATATTTTATAGGCACTTAGATCTTCATAGACCTCACAGTTTTAGTTTTCAATTTTCAGATATTTCAATGTAATTCTTGAAAAGTATACAAGGGCTGTCCAGAAAGTATTCAGCCATGTAATATGAATAATTATGAAAAAATATGGCTAGATATGGCCTCTTTAAACTTAAAATTAAACTATTTTCAATAATAAATACCACACTCAAATAACTTAAACTTTTTAATAGCTTTATAGCTTTTAATAAATAGCTAAAAATTCCTCCCATTATAACAACATGGTACAGTAAGAAGCCAGGATGTATTTTATTTCACTTTTTAGTCTTCGTGTTTTCTCCATAAGCTATTATTTTCAGCATTCTGTTTTAGTCACAGGAAGGACAATAACAGGGAGTAAAAATGTAAGGAAAATCTCTGTGTATTCTACAGCTGGGTGTCAAGCTTCTGAGCTAATCCTCAACAATGGGATTTTCTGAACAGAATACTTACCCTCACTAAGGCCTTGCACAGAGTAACTTTTCTTATCCATTTTATATGATATGGCCTCTGAACTGACTATAAGAAAATTATTGAGGAAGATAATTTCCACATGGTAAAAAGGTGTTCAGTATTTGCTTGAACTGAAAATGTCTTTTTTTTCTAATAATAATTTCAAGCAATACCTATCAGAGATATTTAGACCAAGTACATACCAGGCTCACCAAAATTACCATGCAAAAAAAGATTCTAGGTTCATAATATTAGATTAATAATGGAAAAGCATTAATGTTGCTTATAAATCAGTCAAATGATGACATAACCAAGGTGATGATTTACGTAATTCTTGGAGCTCTTAGAATAGTGTGATTGAATCATATACCAAATAATTAGAACGTTTAATATTGCATGGATACCGGAAGTCTATGCTAGATTCTGTCACAAAGTAGAATGGCATGCTGTTCAGTCTTACCTGCACATTTGGTTCTGGTGATCAGTGGAGGTCCTGGGAGTCCTGTTCCACCTTCGCCAGGTCTTGTAAGTAGGACACGGATCTCATATTCAGTATCTGGATCTAAATGCCATAATTTATAAGTTGGAGCATTGACTGCATGGGTTTCTGTCCAGGATCCTGATGTCATTCGGTACTCTACTTCTTTCAGGATAATGGGACCGTCACCGATGATCGAGTTGGCATTTAGTTGAATCAGCAAGTATGTAGGCCCAACACCAAGCAGCTGCGGAGGAGCGATGGGTCTTGGAGGTTCTAGGAAAGATCAGCGTGCACTCTAATTATTGAAAAATCTAAAATGTTATAATACATAGATATATTAATGTCTCACAAAGCCTACATGCTTAATGGACAATTTATATAGGAATATATGATAAATATTTAAAAGAAAACCAGGAATATGAATGGTCTGGCAACCGTACTTTTAAAAAGCAAATAATTTTGCAGATGGCATATGACCATTTTACCACAATTTTTCTTTTATTGAAAACATGTCTCTCTCCAGGAGATAAACTTTTAAAGGCAGAGTAAACAAGGGAAATAGAAAATATTTAGAAATAGATAGCTAAGATTAGCTCTAATTAC
>JAQIFY010002305.1:0-13446 GCA_028533085.1 Varecia variegata | reverse complement strand
CTTGAAGCTCAGACTCGGGGGAATGGGAGGGACATGGGCAATATATCTAACCAGAACTTTTGTACCCCCATAATAAGCTGAAATAAAAAAAAAAGTTTAACATTAATACAATACTATTAACTAAAACATAAAAAAAAATCATTGGCTAGGTTATAAAAATAATAGTTCTCCCAAGAAAGATAAATAATAATACTATGGTCTGAATGTTGGTGTTTCCCCAAATTCGTATGTTGGAACCTAATACCCAATGTGATAATATTAAAAGGGCCTTTAGGAGGTGATTAGGTCATGAGGGCTCTGCCCTTATGAATGGGATTAGTGCTCTTATGAAAGAGGCTTGAGGGAGTCTCCAGGTCCTTTCTGCCATGTAAGGACATAACGAGAAGTCATCATCTTTGAAATAGAGAGCAAACCCTCACCAGACACTGAATCTGCTGATGCCTTGATCTTGGACTCCCCATCCTTCAGAGCTATAAGCAATAAATTTCCATTGTTTATAAATTGCCTAGTCTAAGATATTTTGTTAAAGCATCCTGAATGGACTAAGATAAATATGAACAGGCAATTCATAAAGGAATATATTAATATAAATGTAAATATAAAGCTCACCACTACTCAGGGGAATATGAATACAAACAATGAGATATTATTTTTAATCCATTAGTTTAGCAAAATTTAAGTATACATACACACAAACACACACGTACATATATATATACACACAACTTTTTGTAAGAGTATAAAGAAAAGACTCTTATACATTGTCAGTTACATATCGATATCAAGCAATTCTTGGTGCATCAGACAGGATTTTTCCAAATAGAAATGACCATATCCTTTTGTCCATCAGTTTCACTTCTAGAGATCCATATCACTGACATGAATGCTTGACTAATCTAAGGACAATACTGATTGACTATGCAATCAATATTGCCCTTAGATTCAAGTTTGAGGGACACCTGCTTCTGGTCCTGTTCATCAGAGAGCCCAGTCCTGCTTGCCTTTCCCTGTGGGATAGAGAGTTGTTGGGGTCAAGAATTCATGTGATCCTGGAGCCTGTGACACCTCGCTCCCATCCTGGATTACATTCCATATACCCAGGACTAAGAAGTCTCTGGCAAATAAGCCAAGTCACCTTCCAAGTTCTGCATGGGCCTCTTCCTCAGTTTGTCTTCTGTCTACACCTCTAGGCCCAAGAAGTGATCAACTGGAGGGTGTTTGTAGGAGGAGAGTCTGTGAGAAGAATGCAGATGGTGCAAATGTTAGGACTAGACTGTCCACTTGTGAACACAAAGCCACTTGTGTCATAGGAAATACATAAGAGTGGACTAAGAAATGGGGCAGGTGGAGGGCAAATGGCCAGGGACCAAGACATCTGAGGTTAGAAAGTTGAAGCTGAACTTCCACATCATTCTGAGGGTATATTTGTCAAAGTAGGAAGATAAAACCTGTTTTATTAACATCTTATTAGCTTGATTAATAACTTTAAGTATTTAGACATGAGGTATGTGGCCCTCCCTTTGTACTCTTTCCTCAGGCCAACAAATGTTAAGGATGGACCTATATGCAATGTTATAGGCTTGAGAATGTTTTTGCAGCATTGTTTTAATTAAAAACCTAATTTGTCATTAAAGCAGCAATGGTTAAATAAAACACAAAAGGTATAAACTACAAGATACTATGCACTCTTTAAACATGATTTAGGTTTATATATATTGAGTTGGAAAATCACATGTTAATTGACGAAAGTGCTATAGAACCAATCGTTAGTGTAATTGCATTAATACAAGAGCAAGATAAAAACAAACCAACAAGACTTGCGCATACTTAAAGAAGACAGTGTGAGTGGTGCCATACCAAACTAATGATATTGACTTGCCCAGAAAAAGAGCACTGAGGTGAGGGAAATATCTTTATTTTTCATTAACTGAACCTCTATATTTATTAAAATGTTACAACTATGAATTCTTTTATAATTTTTAAAATATGTAAAATTCTCTTTAAAAGTCAAGTAAAAATGACATTTTTATATGCATGCAATTTAAAGACTTAGCCTTAAAAAAAGTTAGTGTCATTATATTTTCTTTTCAAAGGAGGAAGACAGGGCAGAGGTACACTTCCATTATCACTATGGTCCTTTAAGGTAAATACTGACTCTGGACCCAGGAACTAAGGATTGTGGGTATTCTGCTTCTTACACTGTAGGCTTATGTAAATATTCTCTTTACTTCTCAATTGATTTTAAACAAATATAATTTATTTCATTCTGGATTTTCCATGGGTACTATTTAAAGTCATTTTCTTCTCAAAAACAGCAGTAGGGAGAAAATGTTTATTGAATTCCTACTTTCTTTTTTGTCAAAACACTGATTTTCATTGGTTTTCATAGCTATTTACATCTTTTCTTTGTTCCTTATACTTCCCCTCACACTCCCCAATATCAGCTGGTGACTATTTCATTGTCTTGCTTTAAATTTTTATTTTTAATTATTATGGGTACATAATAGTTGTATATCTTTGCAGGGTGCACGTGATGTTTCATTGTCTTTAGGAAAATAGAAGCCATCCAAAGGGAGCTCCAAAGGCATTCTATCAGCAAACTCACAAATGTAAAAATGCCTCCAGTCCCTTTCTTCTCCCTTAAATACAGGGAAATCCTTCCTCCTACCCAAAGCCAGTCCTCCCACTGTGCCTAGGGTCAGTGTCATCCTTGAAAAAGACTTTTATCTTCCATGTATTTCCTTTCACTTTTACGTTATCATGTTTTCTCTACTGGATGGTGGTCATTATACAAACATGACCCAATACCATACCCATCATCTTATAGTATTGATTACAGAATCTTGGCTCTTTCATCCCCCTCCAGCTTTTTTTCTCTCTATTTCTCCACTCAGTTTCATAGTCACGCTTCTTGAATGTATTGTCTACTCCTCTGCTTCTACTTCCCCAACCTTTATTCATTTCTCAGTTCACCCCTTTCTGGCTTCTGTCCCCATCATTCCTCTGAAGTGCTTCTGTCATAGTTACAAACTAACTCCCTGTTGCCATATTCAGAGAACACCTTTACATCCTTATCTCTTGACTGATTAACAGCATTGGACTCAGTATATCACTCCATTCTCCTTGAAGCACACTCTTTTTCTCTCTGAAATTCCTTTTCCATGCCCTTTGCTGGCTTATCTCCATCACCTGATATTGCTCAGTTCTTTGACACTCAGTTTTTTGAGCTGTTGTTTATTCTATACATATTCTCCCTCATTAATCTTGTCCATCCTCTTTTCTTTTAAGTGATATTTATATATTTGAGAACTTGATGTTAAAGACACTTCACATTTAAACATCTAATATTGATCTCTAATCTCTCCACCCATGCTAATCTACTCCAGGATTATATATTCTAGAAATCGGCACAATTATTTACTATGTTCTGCAAGCCAGGGAGTCTTCCTTGATTGTACTCAGAAATATACCTAGTACTGTACCAGCAACTTTTTCCATCTCCATTGCCACCACACAAAACTAGGTAACCATCTTTTCTCATAAATAATATTCAAATAGCTTTCCAATTGGTGTCTCATTTTTCTCTAACTGGTTTCAACTGATTTTCTAAGTAGCAGCTTAAGTGTTCTCTTGAAAACCAAACCAGATCACAGTAGTCCTATTTAAAAGTCTTCTTTGGCTCCTTATTGTATTTAGGGCAATACTCATACCACCTCCCAGGACCTAAAGACCCTGGGTCATAGCTCCCTGACAACCTCTCCAACATCATCTCCCTTCTCTCTTTTGCTGACAATTCTGAAGGTTAATTGGCCTCATTTCAGTTCATCACACATGCTCTTTCCTATCTTTGGTGCCTCACAAAGCTCTTCTTTTTGGCAAGAATTGTCTCCCTACAAATTCTCACATGGCTTGTTGTCATTGCAGTCTCATTTTAAATGGTACTTCCTTAAAGTTGTCCCTGCCCATTCTCCTTTACTAATTTGACATTTAGCATTCCTCTTAGTTTGTGCTTACATGGTCATTTATATGTTTACATGATTATCTTTTCCCCCACTAGACTTAAGATTCACGTCTGTAACATTCATCACTGTCTACCCAGTGGCAAACATAGTGCCTTACCCTAAGTAGGTGGTTAATGAGTATTCACTGACTGATGAATGTAAGATGACACAGTTAACAGTATTCAGGGAAAGTATCATACGTATATAAAAGATTTCTACTGTCTTACAGAAATAATGCTTTGTTAAAATAGCTACTAAATGCCTTTTAGAAACATTGTAGTCCAATTGACAAAATGGACATTTCAAAGCACAAAGAAAAAAAATCAAATCAATTTCAATGCCCATTATAGTGACTCCATGAAGTATTTCTAGAGCTACTGTGTTTTTCTGGCTATCTGTCTTAGATTATATATGAGCAAGAAATACTCTGGACTGAAGCTTGTCTCTTACAGCCTCTGGAAGTAGGGACAAAATTGTTATGGTATGTGTAAAACTACTCCTTCCCTAACTCTCCCCTCCACCAACTCTATCTTGCCTTCTTTTCTTCTTTTTCTTTTTTTTTCAAATAAGAGATGAATCAAAGAAATATTTTTCTTTCATTTTTTTATAGCAGTAGAGCATGGTCATATGCCAGAAGCCCCAGTAGAGTTTATATTTGAGCAAGTGCCTGTTCTAGGACATTTTATCTGCCATTGAGAATGAGAGTAGTATGCCTAAGATTAAAAGACTTTTCTGATATGTTATCTAGAATAAGGAGGATTTCAGTGATAGAGGAGAAGAAATTGTAGGAAGAAAACACATTTGAAGATTTTCTCTAAAAGACTTGGAGACTCATTAGCTACAAATAATAAAAGGGAATGAATCTAGACCCAGACCTTACATCCTTCAGAAAAATTAACCCAAAATGGATCACAGATCTAAATGTAAAATGCAAAACTATAAAACTCCTTGAAGATAACATAGGAGATCTAGATGACTTTAGGTTTGGCAATTATGTTTTGCATAGGACACCAAAGTAATGAAAGAAAGAACCGATATACTGGACTTTGTTTAAAATTAAAAGTTTCTGTTCTGTTCAAAACACAGTCAAGCCACACAATAAGAGAAAATATCTGCAAAAGACATTCAGTGAAGAACTGTTATCCAAAATATACAAAGAATTCTGAAAACTCAGCAATATGAAAACAAATAATCTGATTAAAAAGTGGGCTAAAGACCTTAACAGACATCTAATCAAAGAAGATATACAGGTGGCAAATAAGCATATGAAAAGATGCTTCACATGATATGTCATCAAGGAAATGCAAATTAAAACAATAATATACCACTACACATCTACTAGAAAGAATGACCAGAATAGAGAAAGAAAGTCAGGAACACAAATGGTCATGCCCCACAAATTCTTAATGTAGGAAGTAAAAATAAGCCTTATTGTCAAGTGAAAGGAAAAATTTTCTAATTTAGACAAGACATCAAAATTACAATCATGGGGACAAAGGATAAGCAAAGCTCCACCTCCCATGTGTCTTTAAAAAAATGCAGTAATATTGTGTGGTTGTCAATGAAAATTGTTTCACTGTGAGATTTGTTTTAGGGGAAAAACTTGAAAAAGCCATTTTTGATAAAACTTGAAACACTTTTCTCTGAGGAATGTTAGAATTTATTTTTTAGATTTAGCTAAATGTCAAGAGAAAACTCAAAAACTGTCTACTGTTATTAGAGAATCAGTAGCAATCACAGGAAGCTTCAATCACAATAACTCAGTTCTAGTCATTATTGTAGCTTTAGAAATTATCACTGACATAATCATTTTTCTATATTACTGAACATCTGGCATATAGGAAACATTATGGTCTGTCTGTCTTGCCAGTAGACAACCCATCAAGTAATTTAAAATTAGTGAAGGAGAAATTTTGAAATATCACAGGGGTTTTTCCCTTCCTGAGTAATGCCTCTCATAACTTCTAAAATCAAATTTCCATTTACATTTTACTACACAAAATATAATACATTGATGTAATAATTATTTTACTGTAGAACATATTTTTATAAATTATAATCTATGATTGAACTCATGTCAAAGATCTCTGTGTCTCAAGTGATTTTGATTACATTCTTGGAATTTGTTACATTTCTTTTAGCTTAAGCCCTAAATTTTGGGCAATTGTGTATTTGAAGACCAAACAACCAAGGAAGTTTTAATGAAAAATATTATACCAAATTATATGTAAATCCATGTCTGGCTTTGTTAGCAATGTCATTGGGTTACTCTCTGCAGCTCCCCTCTCTCACCTTAGTTTTCGGTTCTGGAATCATCGGTATGGTCTTAGATTCATTTATAGCTAGGGTCACTGTATTATTATTCAGGTGTCTCCTGAGAAACAGAACCAATGGGGTGGGGGGTGGAGAGAGAGAGAGAGAGAGATTGATTGATTGATTTATTGCAAGACTTGGCTTACATGATTATGGAGGCCAAGAAGACCCACAATCTGCCTTCTGCAAATTGGAAAACCAGAAAAGCCTATGGTGCTATTTCAATCCAAGTCTGAAGGCCTGAAGGCCTGAAGGCCTGAAAACCAGTGGAGAAAATGATGAGAGTACTGGTTTGAGTCTGAAAGTTCAAGAACCAGGAAAGCTGATGGTTGAAGGTAGAAGAAAATAGATGTTCTAGCTCAAACAGAGAGAGAGGAAATTCACATTTCCTCCAACTTTTTGTTCTACTATTCAGGCCCTCAAAAAAATGGATAAGCCCTGGCCATGTTGGGGAGGATGAGCTGCTGCTTCTTTTTTTTTTTTTTTTTTTTTTTTTTTTGAGATAAGATCTCACTCTGTTGCCCTGGCTAGAGTGCAATGGTGTCAACATAGCTCACTGCAACCTCAAACTCCCGAGCTCAAGTGATCCTCCTGCCTCAGCCTCCTGAGTAGCTGAGACTACAGGCATGTACTACCACACCAGCTAATTTTTTATATTTTTTCATAGAAATGGGGTCTTGCTCTTGCTCAGGTTGGTCTTGAAATCTTGAACTTAAGCAATTCTCCCACCTCAGCTTCCCAGAGTGCTAGGATTACAGTTGTGAGCCACTGCCCCCAGCCCAGAGGCTGGGTAATTTATAAAGAAAAGAGGTTTATTTGGCTCATGGTTCTGCAGGCTGTACAAGGAGCATGGTGCTGGTATCTGCTTGGCCTCTGATGAGGCCCTCAGGCTGCTTCCGCTCATGGCAGAAGGTGAAGGAGAGCTGGAGTTCAGAGATCACTTGGTGAGAGCAGAAACAAGAGAGAGAGGAGGTGTCAGGCTCTTTTCAACAACCAGTTCTCATGGAAACCAAGAGTGAGAACTCATTCACACCTGGAAGAATGACACGAAACCATTCATGAGGGATCCACTCCCATGTTCCAAATACTTCACACTAGGTTCCACCTCCAACATTGAGGATCAAATTTTGACATGAAATTTGGAGGGGCAAATATCCAAACCATAGCAACCAGCTATTTGGATATTCCTTAGCCCAGTTACATTGACACACAAAATTAACCGTCATAGTGACTACCATATGTTCCCACTTTGTCCTAGAAATTTCAGTTTATATGCCTGTCTGGCACCCTGTTTTGTTAGTGCTTTTTTTTTTTTTTATTCTTGAAAGTATTCTGGTTTGGATGATAGGATATATATGGTCTATTGGTATCTGGGTAGGTGAATATGGAATTCCTTGTTGAGTTCTCTTCTCCCCAAATGTATGTGTCCCTCATGCTGCCTTCTCTGTAATGTATTGTTTTTGAAATCTCTGCTATATTTCTTCCTTTTTTCAGAGTCTGGGGATCAGACTCACAGAAGTTGGAATTTCTTAGGCCTGAGAATTGAATTGGAAAATTTTCACCTAAGACAACTAGTGAAATAAAAAAATTTAAAAAGTAGAGCTAAAATTTTACAGGAAAGCTAAGACACAAAGAACCAACAGAGGAGTCTTCAAGACATGCAAAACCAACACTCTAACTGAAGTTGGAGTCAAAGTCAAGATTTGGGTACCAGAGATGAAAACAGATGCAAAGCAGATGCAACTTTCCGTTGGTTTGGGCTAAAAACAATGCTATGTTCGATGTGTCTTTTTAAATGACCCTGACAATGTGTCACTCAGGGCTTCATTTTCACTTAAAAACCAGGGCATGTTTGGTGTTTGTCTTAAAAGCACCATCTCCCTGCTACTACAAATCTTTTTTAAAAACTTAAAAAATCTCTTCTTGCAAAACTTTCTTAGTGGTCTCATTTTCCAAATACTTCTGCTGTACTTTTGTTCAAGTTATAATTTATCACCTATGTTATATTGTTTGGTTATCCTTAGACAAAGAAAACAATATTGTTAGAACTAGTAGTAAAAGGTTCCTATCTTATAGAGCTTTCTCTCATGTTGGTATTGATTGTGGAACAATAGAGATGATCATTTTCCTAAGTCTAGTGACCTATGCCTGCCTGCCTTCAGCCCTCCATATTATATTTCTAATATTAGGTCTTCTTTAGGTCACCTACACAGAAAAGGACATGAGAAACTCTTTTGAATGCTAGCCCTGGCTAAGATATGTTCTTAGGGTTTCATAGTTATTATAACTGCTCCCAAATACTTCCTTCCTTCCTTCTTCTCTGCTTTCTTCCTCCTCTCCCTTCTTCCCTCCCTCCATCGCTCCCTCCTTTCCTTGCTTTTAAACTTTTTTTTTGGTATATTGAATATTTTTATATGTTCATTCTACCACTTGTTAGAATTAAAATTTTTCTCCCACAGAACAAGGGTCAAAGTTTGTTTATTTGTTTGTTTTTCCAGCTAATTTGCTATTTTGCACAAGCTATTAACATGCATTCTTGGGACACACATTCAGACTGTTTCCACTTTGGTTACTTCACAAATATTTAGTGTAAAAATAATATTCTTTGAAGCATCAGATATAATATATTCAATGGGTACAGTTTCTTAAAAAGTTATAACTGATTGAGGACAAAATATTTATTAATTAATTTCAATAGATATGATAATTTAGCCAAAAACTTATAATTTGTATGTAATTTTTGTATATAATAAAAGTTTACTTTGTTTTTAAAAATTAATTAATTAATTATAATTGACAAACAGAAATTGTATATATTTATCATGTACAATATGACGTTTTCAAATATGTATACATTGTGGCATGGCTAAAACAAAGTTAACATGTGCAATACCTCACACACAAAATTTTTTTGTGGTAAGAACACGTAAAATCCACTGTCTTAGCAATTTTCAAGACTACGATACATTGTTAATTATACTCACCATGACCTCTTGAACTTATTCTTCCTAATGGAAATTTAATATTTTTATTGATACATAATAGTTGCACATATTTATGGGCTACATGTCATATTTTGTTACATGCATAGAATATGTAATGATCAAGGCAGGGTATTTAAGGTATCCATCACCTTGAATATTTACTATTTCTATGTGTTGGGAACATATTAAGTCCTCTCTTCTAGCTATTTTGAATTATACAATATATTTTTATTAAATATAGTCACCCAACAGTTTTATTGGACACCAGCACTTATTTCTTCTATCTAATTGTATACTTACACCTATTACCCAACTTCTCTTAATCCCCTCCCACCCACATCCTCTAATATCTATTATAATACTCTCTACCCCTATGAGATCAACTTTTTCATCTCTGACATGTAAGTGAGAATATGCAGTATTTGTTTTTCTGTGTCTGGCTTCTTTCTCTTAATATAGTGACCTACAGCTCCATCCATGTTGAGCAAATGACGCGATTTCTTTCTTTTTAATGGATGGATGTTATTCCATTGTGGATATATGTATATACTACATGTTCTGTATCCATTCATCCATTGATGGACACTTAGATTGACTTCATGTTTTTGCTATTGTGAATAGTGCTACAATAAACACGGGGGTTCAGGTATCTCTTTGATATACTGATTTCTTTTCTTTTAGATAAATATCCAGTAATGGAATTGTTGGATCATATGGTAGTCCTGTTTTTAGTTTTTGAAAAATCTTTATACTGTTTTCCACAGTGGGTATAGTAATTTAAATACAGTTAGGAATATAAGAAAAAGAGTTCTTTTTTCTCTACATCCTCATCAATATCTGTTATTTTTTGTCTTTTTATAGTGGCCATTCTAACTGGGGTAAGGTGATATCTCATTGTAGTTTTAACTTGTATTTCCCAGATGATTAGTGATGTTGAGCTTTTTTTCATATACCAGTTGGTCATTTGTATGTCTTCTCTTGAGAAATATCTATTCATGTCATTTACTCACCTTTTAATAGGATTATTTGGTTTTTTCCTTGTCAGATGAATAGTTTGCAAATATTTTCTCCCATTCAAATTTTTTTTCCTTCACTCTGCTGATTGTTTCCTTTGCTGTGCAGAAGGCTTTTAATTTAATATCATCCCATTTGTCTATTTATGTTTTTGTTGCCTATGTTTTTTGGGTTTTTTGGCATAAAATCTTTGGCTACACTAGACCAATGTCCTGAAGTATTTCCCTTATATTTTCTTCTAGGACTTTTATGGTTTCAAATATTACATTTACATATTTAATCCATCTTAAGTTGATTTTTGTGTATGGTGGAAAAGATATGTATCCATTTTCATTCTTCTGCATATGAATATCCAGTTTTCCCAAGACCATTTATAGAAGAGGATGTCCTTTTCCAATATATGGTGCTGGCACTTTTGTTGAAAATCAGTTGGCTGTAAATAAGTGGATTCATTTCTGGTGTCGCTATTCTGTTCCATTGGTCTATGTGTCTGTTTTTATACCAACCAATACCATGCTATTTTGGTTACTATAGACTTGTAATATATTTTGAATTCAGGTAGTGTGATACTTCCAGCATTGTTCTTTTTGCTCAGGAATACATTGGCTGTTTGGGATCTTTTTGGTTCCATATGAATTTTAGGATTGTTTTTTCTGTTTCCATAAAAAATGACATTAGTAATTTGATAAGGATTACATTAAATCTGAAGATTGCTTTGGGCAATATGGTCATTTTAATGATATTAATTCTTCTGATCCATAAGAATAGGATATCTTTCCATTTTTTATATCCTCTTCAATTTTTTTCATCAGTGTTTTGTAGTTTTCCTTGTGGAGTTCTTTTATCTGCTTAGTTAAATTTATTCCTAAGTATTTAATTTTTTTGCAGCTATTATAAATGGGATTGCTGTCTTGATTTCTTTCTCAGCTAATTCACTATTGATTGGCCTATAGAAATGCTACTGATTTTTGTATGTTGAATTTGTATCCTGCAATTTGACTGAATTTATTTATCAGATCTAAGAGTTTTTTGATGGAGTCTTTGAATTTTGTTTTTTTTTTTTTTTTAGATATAGGATCACATCATCTTCAAAGATGGACAATTTGACAATCTGTTTTCCAATATGAATATCTTTAATTTCTTTCTTTTGCCTGATTTCTCTGATGGGGCCTTCCAGTATTGTGTTAATAGGAGTGGTAAAAGTGTGCATCTTTGTCTTGCTCCAGTTCTTGGAGGAAAGGCTTTCAGCTTTTCCCCATTCAATTTGATGTTAGCTGTGAAATTGTCACATATGTCCTTTATTATGTTGAAACATATTTCTCTATATGTAATTTGTTGAGGGTTATTATCATGAAGGGACATCACATTTTTATCAAATGCCTTATCTACATCTATTGAGATGACTATGATTTTTGTCCTTAATTGTGTTTAAATGGAGAATCACATTTATTGATATGTGTATGTTGGACCCACTTGATCATGGTATAAAATCTTTTTTATGTGCTTTTGAATTTGGTTTGCTAGTATTTTGTTGAGGATTTTTGCATGTTTGTTCATCAGGGATATTGTCTTAAAGCTTTTTGTTGTTGTTGTTGTTATGTTTTTGTCTGGTTTTGACATTAAAAGTAATTCTGGCCTCATAGAATGAGTTTGGAAGAATTCTCCCTTATTCAATTTTCTGTAGAAGTTTAAAAAGAATTGGTGTTAGTTCTTTTTAAAATTTTTGATACAATCAGCTGTGAAGCCATCAGGTCCTGGGCTTTTCTTTAGTGAGAGACTTTCTCATTACAGATTCAATCTTGTTATTCATAATTGGTCTGTTCAGGTTTTCTATTTCTTCTTGATTCAATCTTAGTAGGTTGTATGTGTCTGGGAATTTATCTAATTCTTCTAGTTTTTCCAGTTTGTTAGTGTATAGTTGTTTCTAATAGTCTTTGATGATTTTATATTTCTGTGGTATCTGTTGTAATGTCTCCTTTTTCAGTTCTGATTTGTTCATTTGGGTCATCTATCTTTCTTCCTTGATTTGTGTAGCCAATGACTAGTTGATTTTGCTTATCTTTTCAATAAACCAACAATAAACCAACTTTTCATTTTATTCGTTTGTATTATTTTTTAGGCTCTATTTTGGTTAACTTTGCTCATATTTTTATTATTTCTTTCCTTCTACTAATTTTGGGTTTGTTTGATCTTGCTTTTCTAGTTCCTTGAGGTGCATCATTAGAGTGTTTGTTTGTAATCATTTTACTTCTTTGATGTAGACATTTATTACTATAAACTTCCCTTATAGCGTTGATTTTTTTTTCTGTATCTCATTTGTTTTGAAATGATATGTTTCAATTTTCATTTGTTTAAATGAGAGTTTTTTTCCTCTTTAATTTATTCCTTGACCAAATGGTCATTGAGGAGCATGTATTAACAGTTTAATTTACATGTATTTGTATAGGTTCCCAAGTTCCTCTTGTTATTTATTTCTAGTTTTAGTCCATTGTGGTCTGTGAATGTACTTGATATGCTTTTGACTTTTTTGATTTATTGAGATTAGTTTTCTGTCATACTGTTCTTCAGAATACACAGAGTATTCTGAAGAATATTCCATGTATGAGAAAAATGTATATTCTGTAGAGTTTGGATAAAATTCTCTGAAAATTTCCATCAGGTCCATTTGTTCTAATGTGTAGTTTACATATAATGGCTCTTCATTACTTTTCTCTCTAGATCATCTGTCTAATGCTGAGAGTATGGTCTTGAAGTTCCCAGTATTATTGTATTGGAGGCTATTTATCCTTTTAGATAAATTATACTTGCTTTATATATCTGAGTGCTCCAGTGTTAGCTGCAAATATGATTAAAATTATTATATCCTTTTGCTGAATTGATTTCTTTATTATTGTATAATAACCTTTTTGTCACGTTTTACTGTTTTTGACTTAAAGTCTATTATATCTGATTTAAATATTTTTATTCCTTTTATAATACTACTTTAGTCCTTTTACCTTCAGTCTATATGTGTCTTTGTAGTGAGATGATTTTCTTGTAGGCAGAATATAGTTGGGCTGTGAGTCTTTGTCATTTCCTCTGTCTAGAAGGCTTGAAATTTTGTATTTTTTGACCAAGATCTCCCCAACCCAAAC
>JAQIFY010002304.1:0-13448 GCA_028533085.1 Varecia variegata | reverse complement strand
GGGACACCCAGGCAGCTTCCCTCCCCAGGAACAAATCACGCAGGAATTAACTCTTTCCTGTCTACTAGGTACAGCCCTTTGTGGGTGCTTCACCACGTTGTCAGTTATAATCTCATGTGCAAAGCTCCAAGGGAACTGCCGTGATGCCCTATGACAGATGAGGAAACCGAGGCACACATGTCATGGAGCACATGCTCATGCCACAGTTTGCACTTGAGCATGGTGATTCTAAGTCACTCACCCACCGGGGCATGGTTCTGAGAGGTGACAGCTCTGTCCCATCTCCCTGGACCTTACTGGGCGGGACTATGGGCCCCTAGATCCCACTCTGTCACTGGTCCCTCCACACTGGGATCCTACCTGCCCATGTTCCCAGCCCGTCCTGTCTCAGGACCCACCTGTACAGAAGCCAACAGGACCCAATGATGCCCAGTCTTGGAGGAGGGGCGTGGCATAGTGAAAACCACCCAGGATTTGGAGCCACACAGATCTGAGGCGTGAGCTTGCCTGGATGAAGCTGCCTGGCCTCACCTTCTCATCTTTAAAATAAAGCAAGTGAGATTTAGTTGTCAGGATTTCTGGGTGAACCCGACATTGTGTATCTAAAGTTTGTAACAAATGGCAGGTGCTCAGGTGAGACCCCTCGTGACACCTCTCAGCACCACGCTGACTCCTCCGGAGGAGCCCACGTTGCCCCCGTGGCGCAGCTTCCCCCTCAGTGACGTCCTCAGCCTGCCCTTCGCTGCCTCCGAGGCTTTGCAGGGGCAGCACTCAGGACACTCCGGAGCTCCTGCTCGAATAGACACTGGTGTCCTAGTTCCCCGAATCCGCGTCCCCACCTCGTGGTAACCCTGCTGCAGCTCCAACCGGAGTCCACACGTCATCCAGGAACACTGTAACCTTCTTGCCCGTAGGCTGGTACCCCTAGTTTTGGTACCCATCAGGTGGAAAGTTTGCTCAACTTTGATTTCTCAGCAAATGTGTAAGCTGAACCAGTTGAGATATCTACAGTGCTGGCCATTATCTCTAATGTTAATTATTGATCCTCTTCAATTAGGGCACCAAGAAGATTAATTTGTTCCTCACATATTGATGTGGATGGTCTGCTCCTGCAGTCTTCATCTTCAACATTGTCTTTTCCCTTCTTAAAATGAATTGTCCATTTATAAACTGCTGGTTTTTTTATGGCATTTTCCCCATGAACTTTTCAGAAAGCATCGATGATTTCACCATTCTTCCACCCAAATGATACCCCAAAACAAATGCAATGCTTGTTCTTGCTTCAATTGTAGCAGAATTCATGTTGTTCTGATAGGGCCTTTTTCCAAACCAATGTCTTATTCTTCTTAATGTTTCATTAAGCTTATTTTGGTGCAAAAAAATGTGAAATCCATGCATAGTTTTTACATAATATATATTTTTCATGAATTTTTGGATGTCCCCTCATACATGGTAGACCTCAAAAGAGAAAGCAAAATCTCCAGCATTGTAAAATAAATTAAAATGTAAAGCCAGAACAATAAGAGTGGAGGTATTTGTGGAGCCTGCCCAGGAAGGTATTAGGCAGACATCGTTCAGTCCTATATCCCAGGATCTTGGATTTGGTGAGCCATCAGTATGGGAAGGAAGCCAGACAAGGCAGAAAGTGTAATCAAGGATATACCATAAAAGTAGGACTCTAAAAAGGCCATTTTTTACATTACTTGGGAGAGGAAAGGAGTCACTAAAACCTCTAATTCTCAGAAAACAAGCAAGAAAGTTCATCATTTGCTGGTGACATTACTTAAAATCACCTTCCTCCCAAGAAAAGAAATTACAAGTTGTCACCACGAATAAGTGGATATAGAGCTGGAATTTAGACTACTCTTGTGCAGGATTCCCAAACTGATAAATTAAAGTAGAAACATATTTCTAAAGATATACTTCTATAAAACGTATTTCTAACTATATACTTCTAAAACTCTCAGAGCCCTATGTGAACACATCAATCCCTATAAAGATATTTCTACAATCCAAGATATCAGTAATCAACACAGAGGAAACAGGTGTCACTGATGAATACAAAAATAAATTCACAATAAAAATTATAAAACACACACAAAAATAATGGCTGGGCCAGGTGTAGTGGCTCACACCTGTAATCCTAGCACCCTGGGAGGCCAAGGCAGGACGATTGCTTGAGGCCAGGAGTTCAAGACCAGCCTGAGCAAGAGTGAGACCCCCCCCTCGACAAAAAATAGGAAAATTAGCCTGGCATGGGGGTATCCACCTGTAGTCCCAGCTATTTCGGAGGCTGAGGCAGGAGGATCCCTTGAGCCCAGGAGTTTGAGGTTGCAGTGAGCTATAATGATGTCACTGCACCCTAGCCCAGGCAACAGAGCAGGACTCTGTCTAAAAAAAAAAAAAAAAAAAAAAGGCTAAAAATCTGAAAATGAGAAGATGTAGCCATAAAGTAATCAAAAGTGACAATAAATAAATGGTTTGAAAGAGAAATACAAGCATAAAATAAGGACATCAAATTATTATGGATATAAGAAGGACTAAAATAATTTTGAAAAAAGACACCCTGGAGAAACTAACAGCTTGAAAAATAAACAAATAGACTTCTAGAAATTAAAAAATGTAATAATTGATAATAAAAAAATGATAAACAGCAACCCAAATTTAAATTAAGTTAGTCCCTGAGTGAATAAAGATTTCGGTTCCCAGCCACTATGTCTACTAAAGGAAAGGATAAACACTCTCTTGAAAAAAATATCATTCAGAAGCCCTAAAATGTTTTATTTAAAATGTCTGATACTGACTCAAAAATTACTAAGCTTTCAAGAAACAAAGTTATAAACAAGAATCAATAGAAAAAGATTACAGTGGATTCACAAGTGACTGAAAGCTTGAAGTTGTGAAACAAAGATTATAACAAAGATTATAAAATAACTATGAGTAATACATTCAAGAAAAAATTACAAAAATAAGACATAGATCATACATGGGAAATTTCACTGGAAGACAGAAATCTAAGACAAAAAGATAAGAAATAAGTGGAAATTCTACAGCTGAAAATAAAATATCAGAAAGTAAGAACTCAATTGATGGGTTTAACTGCAGATTAAATGGGGGATGGAAGAGAGAGCTGCAGAACTGAAGATGGGCCAGTGGAAATACTTGCACTAAGAGAGAAAAAGAAATAAAAATAGAGACAAGCACAGTGGGGCAAAGCAAAAGTGCAGATGAGATACAGTGAAAAGAACTAATATACTTGTAACTGGAGACCCAGAAAGTGAGTAGAGAAATAACAGAGCTGGAAAAATATTTGCAGAGATGAAAACTAAGAATTTCTTTCAAATGTATGAAAAGCCTGAACCTACGTGTTCAACTTCCTAAGGAGCATGAGTAGGATCAACAAGAGGAAAACCACACCCAGGAACATCTTAGGAACACTGCTAAAAACTGAAATCAAAGGGAGTGATCTTGACATGGGAGCAGCAATGGACAGCTGGCTGTCAGCAGAAATGATGGAAGATCAAAGACTATGAGATCATACATTATGTGCTAAAGGAAAATAACTGCAATCTCAAAATTCTACATAAAGCCAGAATGACCTTCACAAAATCAAAGTAAAATAAATACATTTGTAGATAATTTAACACCATTAGACCCACAGCATGATCTAAGCTGGAGAATGGAAACACAGGAAGCGAGGAAGAGCACCAGAGAAGACACTTGTGTGGCTAGGTGGAGATAGATATTACATACAGAGCACAGCTAATGACAATTATGACATATTATGGATACCATAATAAATGGAGAATGTTAAAATGTTATCAAATGATTAAATAGGCAATTAACCCTTTGATTAATCTGATTAGGTAGAGATAAGTGAGAATTGCTAAACTAGAAGAAAGAAGAAAATTATTCAGAAGGTAGCACAGAAAAATAAACAGATGAAGTATATGAAATAAAAATTTAGAGATTGAAGGATATGACAATAATAATAAACTAAAATCAGAATAGTAAACATTTGAAGATTTATTAAAGAGCCTGCACACCCACATGCTGGGCTTGAGAAGCACGTGAACACTCAGGCCACACCTAGACAAGTGAGGGACTCCACAAAACAGACGAGACCAAGAGGAAAGCTTAAGCATAAATAAAAGACACAAAACTTTCAAAATGACAAAAATTGACTTTTCAGTGACTATAGCATATGGAAAGCATTTTATAGTAGGGAATATACTGTGAGAATAATCGTAAACATAAAATGTTTGCCTAGCTAAAGTGTTACTCAAAATTTCTTATTGAAGTTTTAGTAAATCTCCAGCAAAAATTTCTAGGCCTGGCATTTTGTGAGTGAATGTGTTTCTGTTTTAAATGATTTCTTTTCAAGATCTAGGTCTATTAAGATCTCTTTCTTAAGGAAGTTTCTGTTCATTCAATTTTATATAAAATTATTATTTTTTTACCTTACCTATTACTTGGCATGAACTGTCATGCAAAAATAAAACATACAGAGAAGTTTTCAGAAAAACAGTCAGGACTGAGAGTGTTTACATTTTTTCACCACAGCTAGGAGAATAGTCAAGGTCACATTTCAGTTTTTAAAACTTGAACACAGAAACAAGGAGTATGATAGAAAAAATGTTAAGCAAAAATACTGGTAAACAAACATATAAATTTTTTAAAATATTAATATTTACTATGAAGTAAGTCATTTGTTAGTTGAAAAATATGGAAATAACATACTGAAAAAAATACCAATGAGTATGAGCAAGTGGTCAGAGATAAACACTACAATTGTGTTGGCAAAGAAAATTAGGTTAATAAGAAATTTCAGATAAAGCTACTGACTCGTTTTAGGCAGAAAGTAAACATTTTGATTTTTTAAATTAATATGACATAAAACTTCCAAAATGACAACAAAGAGAAAATTAGTAAATAAACTTTATGTAATACAGTGGGAAAGAAAAGTAGACAAAAATAGAAGTTATTCAAAAAGCAGACAAAAAAAGAAAAGGCTTAACCAAAAAGTTAGAAAAATAGGGTAAAAAATAAAGTTAAAAAATTAGATCTTAAAAAATAAAATAAGTGTATTAAAAAGAAGAAAAAGAGCATTAATAAAATCAGAGTTTTCATTAAAAGACTAATGAAAATATGCAACATTTAAATGGCTGATGAAGAAAAAATGTTCAAATAATTTTAATTACAAAATGGATTGTAACTACAGGTAACAATCTCTACTACAGGTAAAGATTTTAAAAATAACACAAAGTGAATTTCATGCCATTTTATAATAGTAGCATAACCTGGATAACAAAGTCAGAAAACAAATAGTAGCAAATATGTAATAATAATAATACTTAACTTTTATTAAGCATTTTAAAATATCACATATTATTCTAAGCACTTTACTTTTATAAACATATTTAATCCTGACAACACTAAAAGGAAATAAATAATTTAATCATCATTTTACATATGAGACCACTGAAGCACAGAAGGTTTGAATAATTTGTCAATTTTTCAGTTATCTGAATTTAATCGTCAATTATTCAATTGTTTGACTATTTTGTCAATATTTACATATGCGTAATACACATGTAAGTGTCAATTGCATGTTATATGTAAAATACATACATATGAAACATATCCTTAGATATAAAATATGTATGTGTATATTTATTTATATATACATACACATATATATGAAATCCAAATAAAAGTCTTGCAAACAAAACCTAACAAGATATATTATAACCTTGGGATAGAGAAGAATTTATTAAATAAGACAAATATAAATATATATCATAAAGAAAATCTTTGATAAATCTGGTTTCATCACCATTTATACCTTTTGTGTGACCAAAAATAGCATAATCAAAATTAAAATACAAGTGATATACTAAGAGAATTTTTTTTACATAAAAAGGGAATTGTATCTAAAAAATATTAAAAACCTTACAAATTTATAACAAATATAAGCAATTTAAAGATGAGAAAAATCTTATGATCACAAACATAAGCAGATGCTCAATTTCACCAGCCATAGCAATGTAATGCAATGTATAGTAATATAAAATAAAATAACAATGAATAATATTGTAGTCACAAATTTGCTAGAAAACTAAGCTTAAATTAATGGTAGTAGGAGCATGTATAAGTACAGCACTTTGGAGAACAATTGGACAACATGTAAAATAAAAAATAATCATACTCTATGACTCAGCAATTTTATTTCTAGGAATATTTGTTGTTGCTTTGTATGTATTAAAAGAATTGCAAAACCATATTACAGATTTATAATTTGTATATGTTTAATGAAATAAAAATACCATATAATTCCCACTATCATCAATGATAAAATATGTAAACAAGCTCCCTAAATCTCAGAAATGTTACATTGTTTCTCTTAACTCTTGAATTTATATTCCTATTTCAATTCTCCTAAAGAAATTTAGATTAATTATTTATTATGTGTCCTTGTCACGCACCTGACTTGACCCAAGAATGGATAAAGCAAGAACAAAAGACCTTCCGTCTTGCGGGAGCCCTGGTGGCTGTCACTGTGACCTCCCCCCGGCGGGTGCCTGGGCTACAGCGTGAGGGGACCTGCTTGCAGGGCTGATGTGACTTGCGTGGCAGACAGAGAGGCTCAGCAGTGCTCACCTGGCCACGTTACAATCACGTTATAACCCAGCAAGCCAGGACTGTGGCTCCTTCTGCCACCGTGGGGTAGCGGGGGTAGAAAGAGATCTCCCCAGCGTGGTGACAGTGGTTGTGAAGAGCCCAGATGCTCAGGTGAGGATGGTAAGGAAGGGGCTGAAGGGTGGCTGGGTCCACGCTGAGCTCCTCTGTTGAAATCCTCACCCCTGCATGGCCCTGAGTGCTCGGTCGATGCTACCTGGCTGGTGCGCCAGGTGCCTGGGATGGGTCCGAAAGCTCATGGGACAGGGCACCAGCGCCTGGTTGCCAGAGGCCCCGTCACCGGCTGGAACTTTCTCCCTGCTTGCTGCGTCTTTGCTGATGCTCCTGCACCGGGAGCAGCTGCTGGTCCGCGCAAGACAACCTTGAGAGGGTCGCAGGGGCCGATGGAGCCCCCCGAGCATCTCTCCTCACGGGACATTCCATGGAAGCACGTGGACTGAGATACCCGCCACGGCACTTAGAGGCGGGATGGCAGGGGCTAGTTTCGAGAGGAAAATATATGCGCCAAATTACTTATTACCTAAACGTGCTCAGAAATAGAAGAGTGAAAACGAGGACAAATGACAATAAAGACATCTATTGTTGAAAGAAGGCTGACACTAGCTATGCTGTTTTAAATTACTTCCAATGGGTAGACTTACTTGAATACATTTAAGCCAAACTATATATAGTTTTGCCAGACTGTGTCTGGTCTGTGGAAGTGTAAGACGACTGTGCCCAGGAAGGGGTCCGGAAGCACGTGGCTGTGGCATCTGCAGCTGTCAGTGGCTGCAGGTGGGGACAGGGCCTGCCGGGGCTGTTGGACGGGGACCTCCCAGTACAGTCTCCCTCCCCGGCCCCTGGGGTCCAGAAGCCCCTCCCCATTGCCCCCAGAACCTCAAATTCCTGCGTGGACGTTGGCACCAGGAATACCCCCGCTGGCAGGGAGTGGCGTGAGGCTGGATCACAGAGGCAGAACAGCAGCAGCAAATACTAATGCGGACCTCAGAGAAGAAGGTCTCTGCATTGATTTGCTCCAGTAAAAAGACGTAATTTGTCTTTCTAACAAAACCGAAGAGAGTTCCAGAGTATGTGATGAAATGCACTAAAAGGGAAAAAATGGAATTACTCTGAAATTTTACATGGCGCAAATAGACTCTGCAGACCAAGAGAGAGAAAGCAGGGGAGAGAAAGAGAGGGGATCCTGAGCTGTTATCACATCTGTTAAATAAATAAAGGAATATTGATGAATAAAGGAAAAGAACTTGTATATGAAAATGCATAAGAAATGAAAATAACTCACCGCAACAATACTGTTGACATTATTTAATAGGGCAAGAAACTATTTAATTTAAAAATTCACGCACCATGTAATCCCATATAATCAGACTAATTTGTTCCACCGGCAAGCTGGAGATCTGATCTATATTCAATTTTGGTCCAACTTGCTGTAGATGCTAAATTAAAGCTATGCCACATTGTCAAACTACGCTAAGCTAAATACCACCAACAACAATTATATAAGCTTTTTGAAGCTCAATTAAAAAAAAAATGGATGGCTACTTTCTTCTATTTTATAATGTAACCTGTGTTATGTAGAGAAATCAAGAGCAGCACTGATGCCTAAGAATTAAGTTATTTTGTTTTCAAATAGATCAAAGTAATTTCTGAGCTAAAGAATGAAATACCTAGTGGTTACCAGGAGAATTATACTGGATGCATGAGCTTATGTGGATATATGTATGTTTGCATGTGTGCACACATGTGTGTGTTCACGTGTGTATGTGCATGTGTGTGAGTGTGTGCACATGTGTGTGCACATGTGTGTACATGTGTGTATGTGTGCATGTGTGTGCATTTGTGGATGCACATGTGCACACATGTATGTGTGTGCTTGTATGTGCGTGTGCACATGTGTGTGTGTGTGCACATGTGTGTGCATGTGTGAGTTGAACACATTTAATAATATAAAAGTGCATGAAATCTGTCTTGTGTTGTGCTTTATTGATTGAAAAATGCCTATTTCTATGCTAATCTTATTCAAAAATCTTAGATCAACAATTATATGACATCTTATTTCCAAATTCAGTGTCATGTATGTCTTTCCCACATTGTGTGCTTGTAGCTACATCAACAGGGACAAAACGTGAGTGCAACTGAGCAGGCCACCATCACAGACCCACCAACGCCAAGTTCTCCCTAAGTCACTCTTTTCCAATTTGAGGAACAAGTAGGGACAAGAAGAATCTCTGCTGATTCGTGGTTGGCACTGCCACGCACGGATAGGTAACGCAAAACCACGTAGGAACATGATGTGTCAGGGGTTTTGAATGGAGAACTTCCCTGGGTCAGGCAATAGGGCTTCCTGATGCCCTTCCTGCACCAGAGCGTTGTAATTAAATAGTCGAGGGACACCGAGTGCCATATACTGTCTCAGCAAACGTGCTTGGCCTTGTGGGCACAGAGTGGACGCAGGACACAGTGGGAGCTCACACTCACATGTTGAAACGTGCAGCCTCGTGGATGACCTGTGGCTGAGAGAAGGCAGCGCACACAGATATCAGGGCGGCTAAACTTCTGTAAACAACCAGAAGCGGTTGTGTAAATGCCGTTTTCTTGACATAAATAACAGAAACATATGGCCCAAGACAGGATGTGGGGGCTACCCGGATAGATTGATGTCCTGCTCGACAAGTGACAATACTTATGGCTTGATTCCACCTGACAGTGAGTGGGGGGGGGCCCTCTGAGACTTTCTCACGAGCTCTCCCACAGCCACGTGGCCACTGGAAACCAGCACTCCTGTCACCAAACGAGTGGTCAGTGGCAAGAAAGAAAACGCATATTCCTAAGGCGAAACACGGCAGTTGTGTTCTGCTCAGAACATGTTGTTCTGTTCCCAAGCAATGGTGCGGTACCACAAATTCTCACCTAGAGTGGGTTTCCGATTTTAAGCACTCCCCCTGTAAACTTGATCCAGAGAAAGTATTGATTATTTAACAATTCTCGCCATCCCCACGGCTTGCTGCTGCGGAGTGTGTGCTTGGATTGCGTGTCAGGCCAGCGTGTGTAAAGTTGGAGTTAGTCATGTTTCATATACCACCCCGGAACCCCCGCGCCGTGTCGAAATACTCACTGGCCGGTTTCCCACGTGTGGTGGGTGTGAGCTTCTCCCCTGACTGGGCTTGGCTTGTGTTCCACGCTGCCGTCCTCTAGCAAACAAATGCCGCCTGCAACACGCCTGCCTGCTCTGAGGCCCAGACGGGCAGAGCAATGCCGTTTAACTTGGGCTTAATTCCACAGATGCTCATGGAATGCTGTACGTGAAGTTCTCGAGGTACCCCAGGCTCAGGAGCGCAAAGAGCTCGCATCGCACTTGGGCCCGTGACTTGCACACAAAAATAATCCGAACAGAAGGGCAGGTAGGACAGACACGCGGCTTCACTTTTTCTCTCCCTACAGAATCATTCCCATCAGCCTGGAAACAGACTGCTGTTGTCACTTGGAGATTTTTAAAAACACAAAAAATGTAAAAAGAAACTTCTCTTGACCTCTCCTGCCAGGCTCCATGCGGTGGCTCCGCTCTGCCCCAGAGCCGGGCGTCTCCCAGGGTCACTCCGGCATTGTCTCCGCAAGCGAGTCCCACCGCGGCAGCATCTCGCTGGCCTCCGTCTTCCACGAGTGGCCGTCACCCCACATGCTTTGTCCCACCGTCTCAAGGACCAACCTCGTTTGTGTCCTGTTCACGGTTTGTCCCGGGGGCTCCGTGAGGGCTGGGCCTCTGCCACTTGTGTTCACTGGTGGATCCCGGCGCCAGGCACAGATGAGTAAGTAAGTGGTGTGTCCCGCGCAGAAAAGCACAAATAGTGGAAGAAAGACGTTTAACATCTAAGATGAATTCAGATTGATAGCTTGATTTGTAGTCCGGCAAGCAAAGCAGTGAGAGATTATTTTCTGATGCTCGTTCTGCTTTTTGTCCTGTTTAGGCCTCCAACTAACTGAGTGGAGGAAGTCCATCCACAGTAGTGAGAAAAACCTGCTTCTCTCGGTCTACCAAGTTTAATGTGAACCTCATCCAAAAGCACCCTCACAGAAACACTCAGTGAAGTTTGACCAAATATCTGGATGGTCCATGGCCAGGTCAAGGTGGCACACGAAATTAGTTTCCACAGGTATCCACACGCAAAAACAAAACAGAAACAAACCCTGCACAAAAATGAATTTAAAGTGCATCATGGACTTAAACATGAAATGTATTAACTATAAAGCTTTTAGAAATGAACATAGAAGAAAATCTTTGGAATCTAGAGCTCATTTTAAAAAGTGCTTTAAACTTGACACTAAAAGCATGATCCATTAGAGGCTAAATTAATAAATTAGACCTCATCAAAATGAAAACTTTTGTCTGATAAAGACCTTGTAAAGAGAAGAGGATACAGACACAAGCCACAGACTAGGAGAAAATAAGTGCAAACCATGTATCTGACAAGGGACTAGTACGTAGAATATATAAAGAACTCTCAAAAGTCAGCAGTAAGACATCAATCGAATTATAAAAGCACAAAAGACACGAATATACAGATGGCAAATAAGCATATGAGAAATGTTCAACATCATTACTCACCAGGGACATGAAAATGAAGACAGCCATGAGGTATTACTGCACCCCTATCAGACAGCTAAAATTCTTAAAAATAGTGATCACACTAGATACTGGTGAGAGTACAAAGAAACTGTGTCACTCATCATTGATGGCAGGTAAAATGGTACAGCCACCCTGGAAAACGGTTTGGCAGTCTCTTTAAAACCATGTGTGCATGTACTATGCAACTCAGCCGTTGTACTCCCCGGCATTTATTCCAGAGCAATGAAAACTTATGTTTACACAAAAACCTGAACACAAATGTTTATGGCAGCCTCACTTGCTGTAGTAGATCACTGGAAACAGCCCATACGTTCTTCAAGAAGTCATGATTTAGAAGCGTGTGGTGCAGTTGCACCATGGAATACTGCTCAGCAGTACCAGGATGAACTGTGGACACCCAGCTCACCTGGCAGCATCACCAAGGGATGCGCTGGCTGAGGAAAATCCAACCCCCAAGGTTGTGCACATGTCATGTGCTTCCATTCACAGAACATTCTTGAAATAACGTGTAGAGAAACGGAGAACTGATTGGTGGTTGCGGGGGTCATGGAGAGAGGGAGGGTGAGGTGGGAGTGATGAGAGGGCCGAGCGAGGGGCCTCAGGGTTATGGAAAGGCCCTGCACCCTGAGTGTTTCCCTCTCTCCCGCGTCCTCGGTTTCTCCCTCAGTGACAGAGCTGGATCCCGCCTGCATGGAGGCAGTGGTATTTAAATGCAAGGGCCCCACCAGCCCCAAGTCCCTCTGCTGTCCCTGGCCCCTTTATGGAGAGGCGGGTAAGACCACGCGCTCCGGACTGTGTACCTGCGGTCAGATGCTGACTCAGCACCATTAGCTCAACTCGCTCCGTCTGTTACAGCTTCAGTGTCTCTGTCCATAAAGTGAGGATGAAATCAGTGCCAATCTCGTAGGATCATTATTAATACAGAATTATCAAATGAGCATAAAACCCTTAAGTGTGTGTCTTAACCGTGGTGCATATGGAGTGACTATTGCCTGCTATTATTTTCATTAATATTCTGTGTGGTCTCCAGAGCAGCTTCGTGTAGTATTCATGCTCAATATACTAAAATCTCGGTGTCTGTGTCTGATGTAGATTCAAAACAGATTTCTGGTGATCGATCTGTACGACTGGCCTGGAGACAGCCTGACATTGCTACAACTCCGGACGGGGGGGAGGGGACGCAGTCCCCACGCAGAGCAGCACAGCTCCACGGGCGTCTGCAGTCTCTGCCCCCACCCTCATCCTGCTGTTGCTCAGTCGTGACGGCCCACCCCACACTTCCCACGTTTCCCCATCTGCACCATGCGCCATCTTAGGGTAAAAACATGTTATTTTCTCACTTTTTTAATATTAACATTTGGCTAAGCTTTAAAATATCACTTTTAGACCAATGGGGGACCTCATATCTTAATACCTACCCCTTTTCCATTTTGCAACCACCTTTTTCGTTGGTTTCGATAGATTATAAATGGGTAATTTCTGTCTCCCAGTGTGGGACTTGCCCTTCACTTGAACCACTTGGAACGACTTGGTGGCACCTTGAGTTACTAGAACTTGTGTCCAACTGTCAGCACCTGGATGAGCTGGAGGGTGGGTCTCATTTTCACTGCAGAATTACATCTGAAATTCTCGGGATGTCGACAGCCGCCCATCTACGGTGGGGACCTGCTCCTCCATTGCCCGTCCTAGGTTTGTTCTGGGAGGAGACAGGTGCCTGGAAGAGCCCCAGCAAACAGCACAGCTGATTTTGAGGAATGTATTTTTTTAAATCAACTTTATTCCTTTTTAACTTACACATAATAAAATACACCTGTTTTTAAGTGTATAGTGAGATATAGTTTTAGAAAATGTGTACACTTATATAATCACATCCATCACATTCAAGATGTATAACATTCCTACCTCCCCAGAAGTTTGAGGAACTTATTTATAACTAGTATAATACTTTTTGAAAGAAGAAAAACCAAAACATGAACAAATTTGCATTTGGGGCTGAACCTCTGAAGCATGTTACCATGTAAACACGTCCACAGTGTCAGCACCAGGGCCAGCATGTGGGGAAAGACACTTCTGTGCAGGACAGGGGCTCACGGTGCCCTCAACACACGTCCTCGGCCCCTGATCT
>JAQIFY010002303.1:0-13448 GCA_028533085.1 Varecia variegata | reverse complement strand
ATCATTGTTTTTTAAAATATGAAAGCTGGCAGCATTTACAAATCAAGAGATTTCAAATAAAAATATAGAGTTTTTTCTTCTTCTGCTCTTGAATTTGGAAAATGTGGCAGACTGGGTCTGCTTTCCCTGCCATGATGACCAGCTGAGGCCGGCTCGTGGCCACCGGCTGAGGACAGGGCATATACCCTCTGCCTGTCCCCGTTCCTCGCTGTGTCCCTCAGCAGCCTCTTACATTGTCGTCATCTGCCTGGCCCCATAGGCATTGGAGTTACGTCACCCCAGTATAAAAGGAAAAAGCTTAGAGTACATTTTGGCACCGTTAGTATTTGGAGTTTCTGGGTGGTGACAAATCTCATTCATCAGCTTCTGATTTTCTCACAGCACCTGTGGTCTTGCAGAAGAACTGGAAAAAGAAAAGTCGAGGGAACAGAAGAGCGCCCAGCCTAAGTCAGCCTGTGGAAACGTAAATATCTGGACCATTACTCAATATTGGCAAAACTCGCAGGGGGACTGGGCATCCTTCTAAAGGAACAAGCTCACTCCAACCCTCAGGAATTACTGTCCAGATATCTTACTATAGGCAAATGTGTGAGAACGTGTGTGGGTACTAAGGGGGGGCTCGCCTCCTGAGAGGGGCTGGCATGCCACACCCGGGGGGGAGGCTCTTCTCCTTTCTTATTTTTGGTCCCTTTTCTTTCTGCTCCAGAGTGGGCCCAGTGGTGCTCAGCCGTTTAGCTGAGCTTGGCTGTGATCTGAACTGCTTAGAATATAGAAATATGGCCTCCTGAGGAACTTTTCTTGACTATTGTTTTTCATGAAACAAGAGGTCTTGAAAGTTCTTAGCCTTTGGGTCCCAATTGGACCTACCTACATCCTCAGCCATTTCCTGCAGGCCACTGTGGCCAGATGATGAGATTAGGGATTTCTTACTTCTGGGCCTTTCCTCGGGGACAGGCTGACCCTCGGCTTCCCCGTTCTCTCTCACCAGTGCTACCTGGGCGATGCTTTCCGCTGTGCCAGCTGCCCCTACCTTGGGATGCCGGCCTTCAAACCCGGGGAGCAGGTGCTTCTGAGCAACAGTAATCTTCAAGATGCCTAGGAGGGACCCGACGTGGGACAGCCCTGCTCCTCTGGCCAACTCCTGTCCCTGGAACCCCCCACCGTGGCTCACACCACCTCCTCTGGACTGGCTCACTCTGTCTGGAATCTGTGTGCAGGGTGGGTGCTCATCAGACAGAGTGAAGCTGGCTGTGGGGTGCAGTGGGGTGCAGTGCTGCTATGTATCCAAAGACCAAGGCGAAGGGGCCTCGGTCACCTGGAATAGGGGGACCGGTTTCTTCGCCTAGTGTTACGAGAAGGGAGTGTGCCCTGCAGAAGCCCTTCTCCTGGTGTTACAATGCTGACCAGGACACTCTTGAACCCAGACACCTGGAGTACTGACGCTCCGTGACAAAGCCCTGGGCCCCTGCCCGTTCCAAGCTCAGCAGTGCTGCCACCTGCTTGTCTTCCAGAGCTGGTGGGCTACTCAATATGCAGTTCTTGGTGACAGGAGTCGAGTGTCTCATGACCTCAGAGCATTAGAGGAGTCACTCACTGGCTGCTGTGATTCTATCCAGTGTCCTTCTGTGTCCTTCTGCTCCCACCCCCACTTGAATGTAGCGCTGCGTTTGTGTCCTGTTGTCATTTCTGTTAACCTACAGGTATTAAACTTGCGTCCTTCTGCATATCTTGAGATTCCTCGTTTGTTGTAAAGAGAGTGGCTATGCACGTGTGTGTGATGTCTGACACAGTCATCCGTGCTCAACTTGGACCACTGCAGGAACTCAGTGTCACCCCCAAATAGGGCCAGTCCTCCACGTACAGAATAGGGCCTCTCTGCACCTGCTTTAGACAGACAAGTCCAGGCTGGTGAGAATTTAGAGGGAAGCAGGACAGAACTCTGAACCAACAATATGTCTGTCTGAGCAGGAGACCTCTTTGTTCTCCTTGTTACCCACCTGCACGGATTTGGAATCCATCTTGCTAACTATTTGGGTTTAAGAGACCTGGATGTTTACATTTCACCAATAAATAACAGTGTTAATTGGTATCTGTTTTTGAAACTTGATTTCATTCCCTGAGTTTGCTTTTGCTTAGCCTGGTCCCTGCTGGTGGGTTTTAGTTGTGGGCCTGGCTGAATTCTAGTTTGCCCTGGTGGGCAGTTCTGAGATGACCCCCAGTGACCCATTCCCTTGTGTGACCCCTCCCCTTGCATTTGAGCAGAGCCTGTGAAGGTGACGGGATATCTCTACGGTGACATTCTGTGGCAAAAGCAAAGGGCTTTTGCAGATGTAATTAAAATCCCTAATGGACTTGAAGTTAATTAAAAGGGAGATTATCCAGAATGGGCCTGACCCAATCGGTTGACCCTTTAAAAGAACGAGAGAACAGAGTTTCTCCTGCTGATGTTGAAGAAGTTGCTACGCTGTGAGAGGTCCATGGGCAGGGGACTGAGTGCAGAACCGCCTCCCCCCCACCCCCACCCCCGCCACAGTGAGTCATCGAGGAAATGGGGAGTGCAGTCCTACAGCTTTGAGGAACTGAGTTCTGCCAACTACCACGTTAGCTTGGAAGAGGTCCCCAAGTTCCAGGTGAGAACAGCCCAGCCGGCACCTTGACTGCAGCCTTTTGGGATCCCAGGCAAGGGCCCCAGCCTTCTGTGCTCCGGCTCCTGACCCACAGAACCCGAGAGAATGGGTGTTTTAAGCAGCTCAATGTGGTAATTGGTTCCCCAACACGAGAAAACCAATACAGCCCCCAGCATGATTTAACATTAACATATTTATCAACCTGCAGGGTCACTGTTAAGTTGCTACTGCTGCATTTGCCAAAGTGAAGGACAAAAACCTCAACTTCCAGGTTGAAGACTAGGACAGGTTTAGCCATGCCACAAGCCCTTGCTGACCTGATCATTGTTCCAAGTCCCAGCTATTGTTAGCAAAAAGGATGCTGCTGCCTCCTGTCTGCTATAGTTGACATAGTTAATGGCACCACTTTGGCAACTGCTGTGTCACTCCGCAGGATCTGGGGGAAGCCAGCTCACAGTCGGGGGTCTTACTGTACAGCTAATGCACATCTCATCCAAGCCTGCTTTTATACTGCCACTCTACAGAAAAGCGAACATTGCATGTGTCCCTTTTTTTAGGTTAAATTCACATGACATAAAAGTAACCATTTAAAATGAACAGTTCAACGGCATTTAGTACATTCACTATGGTGTGCAACCACCACCTCTATCTAGTTCCAAAACACTTTCATCACCCCAAAAGGAAACCCCGTACCCAGTAAGCAGACACTCCCCATCTCCCTCCCCCCCCAACCTCTGGTAACCACCAACCTGTGTTCTGACTCTATGGATTTACCGATTTACCTCTTCTGACATTTTACATAAATGAAAGCATGCAATATGTGACCTTTTGTGACTGGCTTCGTTTAGCATAATGTTTTCAGTGTTCACCCATGCTGTAGCTCGTACCAGCACTTACACTGTCTGTGGCAGAATAATGTTCCATTGCACGGATACACCACTTCTGTTTATCCATTCAGCTGTTGGTGGACACTGGACTGTTTCCATCTCTGGCTCTTGTGAATATCCTGCTATGAACATATACATGCAAGTACGGAACAAGTCCTTTGAAGGCCCACTTGTTAACACGGCCCTGGTCCCTTTGCTTCTCTGAGTATTTCCTTTCTGTGGTTGGTGTGTTGGCTTTGGAGAAGGGCCTGGGGAATACCCAGGTCATGGCGGTTCAATTATGAGGAAACTTAAGGTTTTCTAAGACTGTGATCCCCTAAGGGCAACTATATTGGGTACATCCTCAAACAGGTCATAGAGGGTCCGATTTCACTGCTTCATGAAGAAACAGGCCCAGGAAGGAGAGGCGCAGGTGTCAAGGCCCCATGGCCAGTCAGTAGTAGGATTGCTGGATCATACGGTAGCTCTATTTTGCGGGGCCAGGGGGATGAAGAGAGCTTGGTTAATGGGTACACATACAGTCAGACAGAAGGAATAAGTTCTAGTGTTCGGTGGCACAGTAAGTAGGTGACTATGGTTAACAACAATTTATTGTATATTTCAAAATAGCTAGAAGAGAAGTTTTGAAATGTTCCCAACAAATGAAAAACAGTCAAGGTGATGGATATGCTAATTACCCTGATTTGATCGTTACACACTGCGTGCCTGTATCAACATGTCACACATACTCAAACATATGTACAATTATTATGTATCAATAAAAAATTTTTAATATACCCAGGGAATTGGAATTTATGGAGCTGGCTGAGTGGCCACAGGGCTGCCAAGGCCACTGAACGGAGAAGGCTTTGCTTGCATTTCCCCAGAGAGGAGGGCATGCCGGGGCGGGCAAACAGCTTAGGACTGGCCAGTGCGAATGTCCCGTACCTGGCCCTGGCTGATTAAGGGCAGGGGAAATACCGGGGTGGCGCATGGGAGAGGAGACGGCTGCGGGTCCCTAGTCAGGTTGGTTCCGGGGTTTGTAATTAGGATTTCCAAACCCCTGCGAAATCTGGACTGCAGGGGAGGCGTAAACAATTTTGGCCGTTAATTTGGCCCTGTGATTAATGGATGCCAAATAGAGAAATACAGCCTCTACGAAAACACGGAATAGCCCGGCCCGGTCCTTTTGGCACTGCCTGAGTTGCTTCTGGAGTTAGGGGCCCCGCAAGTCTCAGCCGCGTTTTTTCCCGTCTCCCCGTCCATCCAGCGAACGCCAGGCAGTGTGCCTGGTGCCGGCCAGCTACAGCCTCCCTCCCCCAGGGCCTCGCGCAGCTGCAAGCGGATGTGGCCCATCCCAGCCCCTGGGGACAGCGCCGAGGACAGGCTGGCCGGGCCGGTCCCGCCTCTCCCGGATCAGCCTCCGACTTTAGTGCGGGGGCTGGCGCACCCTCTGGCGGGACATCGGAGAACAACCCAATTTTAATGTCCACGCTTTAAGATGCGCTTCAAGCCCCGTTATTGTTATTAACATTAGGGCTCCTCAGGAAAGTTCTTTCCCGCTGGTGCCCCTTGTGGAATTCAACCAGGCACCGTTGGTGAAATGCGTAAATAAAATGTCCACTATGCGCAAAGTTCTTTTTGCCCCCGCATAAATGAGTCAGGTACTGAGTTGCGGGACCCGAATGAATACCTGCCCAGTGAGTGTATTGGGAGAATCAAACGCCCAGGCAGCTACAGTCACAGGGGCAGAGTGTGGGCAAGATTAGACTGAAAGGAGAGCTGGGAGCTGGGGGACACTGGGTGAGAGATCAGATGCAACCAAGGAGACCAGGGAGGACCTCCTGGTGGTGGCGTTTGACCTGAGCTCTGAAGGCAAACTGGAGTTCAGAAGTGGAGGAGGGGAAGGAACTTCCAGGTGTCGGGAGCAATGTCAGACCAGCACCCCTCCTCACTGTTCACTCCGTCTCTTCCTCCCTCCCTCCCTCCCTGCCCACCAGTTCCTTAAAATGCCCAGGGGGCCGTGGTCACCATCCTGGCAACTCCCCACCTCCCTACAGGCCTCCAGGGCAACTCTACTCATCTGAGCTTACAATATGGCGTCTGAGTAAGGTTGCACTAGGAAAGAAAAAGGCCTTGCTTTTTAAAAGTAAGGTTTGCCATGCACAGCATTAAACATACTCAGAGAGTCCTCCCAGCTCTGGCCGGCCGGGTGCAGGGGCCCGGGCCCCAGCCCTTGGGGGCCTTTGCTGTTTAGGGGCTCCCCCTTGCCTCCCCACTTCTTAGACCATCCTTCCACCACCCTGTCGAGCCAGAGAACATTTTTCCCTAAAGAACTCAGGCTGGCTCCCCAGGACTCAGGGTCGAAGCAGCTGTTCAAGGGACACTCCTCAGCATCAGGACAGGAGAAGCGTCCACCTGTGGCCGAGGAGACCCTGGAGTCACACGGCAGCCAGAGCATCGCCACTAACAGCCTCCTCATTGTTACTGTTCTTGTTTTAGCCGCCCCTGCTGGAAAGGGGACTTGGGTGCTGCCATCTGCCCTGCTGTGATGGCTGGCCACACAGGGGCAGAAGGAAGCAAACGCCTCTCCTGAAAGTTACCCCCCTAACTGCAGCCCCCAAACAATGCCGGGCACAGAGACCTCAGAGTAAAAGGACCTCAGACTGCGTCCCAGAGAAGCCACGAACCCGGTGCTGGCAGGGGCAGTGAGACAGAACCAGCGTGTGAAGACCCTGACTCTCCCCCGCTGCACACTGTGGCTCCAGCCCTGAGCCGGGCCTGGGCGGAGGGGTCGGGGCTGGGGTGGTGGGTGGTCCAGAGCCTCCGGTCCCCATCCTTCTGGGCACATGGGCTGGGAGCTCCCAGCCTAAGAGAGGCGTTGGGACTGACAGACACACAGGAAACCATGGGAGAACCACCTGGCGCCAGGGCTGGCTGCACCCCAGTCCCTAAGAGCTGGGGGAGACCTGAGGGGTGGAGAGAGTCGAAAGTCGGTGGACTGGGCTGCGGGGGCGGCTGTGCTCAGGGCCGGCTTCCTGCACGCTGGGCTTGGGCTGAGGCAGGGTGGGATGTCACAGCTATAGATCAGAAGGAAGGAGAGGGACACACGAGGGCTGCCTGGGGCTGGAGAGGTGGGCGTCAGGGGATGGAGGGGAGACTCAGTGGAGCGGAAGAAGGCTCAGCCCTGGGAGCCTTCCCAGTTTGAGCTGGGAGAGGGAGCCAGGGGACCACAGTGAGTGCCGGGGAGATGGGCGGAGGGCTGCAGGACCCCTCCAGGGAGCTCCGGCCTGTGCAGGGGTCCTGGAAACGTTTGTGGAACAGAATCCCGTGTGCAAAGGGGAAGCATGTGTTCAGCTCCACATCGGGCAAGAGTAGAGGCCGGTCTTGGGGGACACTGGGAGACCTCAGGAACAGAGAAGGTAGGGGGGATATGGCCGGCCCTCTCCAGGACTCCAGCCAGCACTGTGTGGAAGGGAGGATGGGACAGCCAGCCTCGCGGTGGCCCTGCTGAGCCTCTGGTCTGCTCTGCCCTGCTTGTCCCAGGACCCCGCCAGCCCCACCCCTGCCTGGGCCTCCCCGCAAGGGTCTCCCCTCACTAGGGCGTGGTCTGTGGCAGCCATGTGCCCCTCTCAGCCCCAGTGTCCCTTTCTGAGTTAGACAGGGCAAGACCAGACGACCTCTGAGGACCCTTCTAGTGTGACAGGCCAGAGTGGACGGGCATCCTGCACCGGGAGGACAGAACACGCTGATCGGACTGAGGGAGAAAGACTTTAATCTGGGCCGTCTCATGGCCGCAGCTCCAGTTCAGAAAGGGGACCGGGACTTCTCATGTGGCTCCTCTCTGTCCTGAAACCAACGCCGGAAGTCTCTACATGGTCCCGGGAGAAAATCAGGACTCCTGGGTGATGGGGGTGCGTGACTTCATGAGCTTTTGCAGGTGTCTGACTGCCTTCCTCACCCTCGTGTCGCCAGGGTCTGAACAGATGGATCTGCCCTGGACGGTCACCAGCCTGCACCGAGGGAGAGACCCGTCGGGGACAGTCAGGACAGGAAGGGCCTCCAGAGCACTGGCCCCGCCCTGCACCGACCAGGAACTTGCCTGAAGTCCCACAGGGCATCGGTGGCAGATCTGGGACAGCAGCCTCTGACCTCAGTGATCTTGACCCTCCCGGGGGACCAGGGCCGCAGGACTTTGTGCCCACCCCTCAGACTGCCTGTGCCCCAGACCACCCAGAACGCGGGATGCAGAGGCTGTGGGAAGGGCCTGGCCCTCGGGGCTGTCAGGCCCAGGCCAGAGGATGTGATCACCTCCCTGATGACTGGCCGTGGGACCTGGGGTCCTCATCCCTCTCAAGGCCTGGTTTCACCACAAGCCAACGAAGATGTTGGGGTCCCACAGCGTAGGGCGCAGAGCCTGCCCCTGAGGAGCCGGCCGGCGGTCACGGGGAGGGCCAGGCTCTCTCCTCCCCTCTTCCCTGCGACCGTCCTGGGAGCTCCAGGGTCTGCCTGGTCCCATGCTCCACCCCACCCGCGTGGGACTTACACAATGGCGTCCCTGGTACACTCCACTGAGGTCCTGTACCAGTCCACCAGCTTGCGGACAGGAATCGCCCCCCTGAAGTACTCCAGGCAGCACTCGCGGCCCACGTTGGTCCCTCGGGCTGCAGAGAGAAGGTGGGAGAGGGCGTCCCTGAGTGTCTGCGTGTGTGTGTGTGTGTGTGTATGTACATCCGTGTGTGGTGACTGCGTGTGCATGTCACTGTGCCCATCTGTGTGTGTTGTGGGTGGGTCTGTGGGGCCTGTGTGTTTCATCGTGTGTGTGTGACGTCTCTGTGTATGCTGGGGTCCTGTGTGTGTGTGCCCGCGAGTGCACGCCTACCCGTGTCTGTCGGACAGTCCCATGTGCACCCATGCGTGTCTGCATCTAGCAACCGTGTTGCAGCTTTCCTCTCCCAACCCAATACACAAACTTCTTTTTCTACTCACTCTTGGGACCAATTCTCCCGTCTTCATGTTGAGTCCCTCATTATACATAAAAGCCATTAATAAAACAGAAGCTAACAAATGGTTTTGAGAACTGTCCCTTTTCTGCGATAAAACCACGACCACAGCCATCGTCGCAGCTGCCGGAGTGTGAGCTGCACTGCACGTTGTCCTCACTAAGCTCACCCCCAAGTGCTAGGGCGTCAGCATCATCACCCTCATCCTTTTCTTTTCATTGCTTCCCTCCAAATCCTCTTGCCGCCGGCCCCTCACATCCTTTGTGGGAGTCGGTGGGGTGTAAATAACACGCAAATACATGTGTGTCACTGCTGTGGTTCCCGTGCCCCCACCTCCTGCCCTCTCAGTGCCCCGGGCGCCTGTCCCCTGCGCTCACCTGCGTGGATGTGCTGCAGGGAAGCCCCCAGGAGAAGGGCGGCCAGGAGCAGCATCTGCAGGGGGGCCATGGTGCCGGAAGCCTCCGGAGGCTGTCTCTGCTCAGGGGACACCAGGCTGAGAGCCCAGGGTGGCGGTGACCTTTTTATCCTCTTTGGGGGTCTTGGCCCGCCTCCTGTCACCTCCCTCACATCCTTCCGTAGGCCAGTGCAATTCGAAGAATTTGAGATGATTCAGTAGAAGTCCAGTCTTGGAATGTTTGTGGATTTCCAAAGAATGGATGCTCAACTGAGGACAGAGGTGGGGGTACGTGTGTCCGGGGGCCACGGCAATGACGAACTTCTCCTTTCGAGGAGACATTTCTTAGTTCCTCTATTGGCAGAATTGAAAAGCCTTCATCCTCAACTGAGTTCACCCTCTGCTGGTTGGGGTAGCTTAGAAATGCTGGGGTGACCTAGGGAGATTGCTGGCAAAGAAACCTCTGCGGACATGATAGTCTGCATAGGTGCGGCTGTTTTCCAAATGGTAAGGACATTCCAAGCGCAGGAGGAACTGAAAACAGTCTCTCTCCTGGGGGCGGAAAACTGCTTCAGAACTGCAATCAGGAACATCCAACCTGCTGGAAAACTGAACTGGCCACAATCCCAAGATTCATGTTCTTGGCCAGGTGCGGTGGCTCACGCCTGTAATCCTAGCACTCTGGGAGGCCGAGGCGGACGGATCGCTTGAGCTCAGGAGTTCGAGACCAGCCTGAGCAAGAGCGAGATCCTGCCTCTACTAAAAATAGAAAGAAATTAGCTGGACAACTAAAAATATATATAGAAAAAATTAGCCAGGCATGGTGGCGCATGCCTGTAGTCCCAGCTACTCAGGAGGCTGAGGCAGGAGGATTTTTTGAGCCTAGGAGTTTGAGGTTGCTGTGAGCTAGGCTGACGCCATGGCACTCTAGCCAGGATGACAAAGCGGGACTCTACCTCAAAAAAAAAAAAAAAAAAAGATTTATGTTCTTATTTTGTCTTAGGCTAGAAATAACTTTGCTGAGGTTAATGTGCACCTGGATATCTTAATCTTTACCAATGATCCTTAAAGCTTACCTAAATGATGTGCACCTGTTATTGTAATCTTTATGGAAATCTTTAGAACTTGTTTGCCTATGGGATATCTATAGAGCATTGTTTGCCTGTATGATTTAGGATGATCTTTTGTTCTTAGAATGAATAAATACGAGTGAGGAATTACTCTCAGGACTCTTGGTTTGCAAAGCCTTGAGTGCCCTGACCCCACTCTTTCTCCTCTATTGTCTTGTTTCTTATCCCTGCGCGACGCCCTGTTTTCAGCCCTGTCGGTTGGGGAATGTCCCCGCACCTGCTCTGAGGCTGGTGAGCTCCCTTCATGCCTGGTGCCCTGCGGGGGACACAGCAGGGTGGACAGCCAGGCAGGGGCCCGGCTGGGCTCCTCACCGCGTGGCGGGGGAACTTCCGGGCGCTGGGAACGCCGCTGAGGAGTCGGCCTGTGCTGTGCGCATGCGCACGGCTGTCACTCTGCGCGAAGGTCCAAGCTTCACCTGACTCAGAAAGGCTGGGCCCAGGGCGTCTTTGGTTCCATGTCCTTCCCCAGGCTGGGCCCTGACCCCAGAAGGCCAGAGCCCAGTGGGACTTTAATTACTATTTAATCCCAATATGAACAGATTGGGAATACACATTCCCCCAAATGGGGTGCCTTACCCTAGGATGCAGGACAGAAAGGATGAGTAAGAGACCATGCTGCTCACAGCCAGCAGAGCTGTGTCCCCAAGCCTGCAGAGGACACCTGGTCAGGGTCCAGCCTGAGACAGGCTCTGATCGGACTCTCCAAAAGCCCCGTGTCAGGCTTCCTGCCCAGCCGCAGGCCACAGTGTCACTGCCTGCCGGAGTGCCCTGGCCACCAGGGAAAATTGCCACTCGTCCCCTGAGGGCTCCCCTGGGGCCGGGGCTTCCCATGCTTGCCTCAAGGTGGGCAGCACCACAGCTGGGCTGCACCTGGACTTTGATTGTGACACGTGGGATCTAGGCCTGGCTTCACCCTGTCCCCGTGTGACCGGGGCAGCTCAGAATGACAGTGCTCCTGCCACCATCCGCGACGTGCTGAGCGTGCATTCGGGGCTCGCAGATGCTCTCTGGGCCTCGACTGCGTCTCCTGTTGAGGAGCCCCGCCAAGACAGCAGATCTCAGAAAGACGGGGCCAGCCCTTGGTGGCCTTGCACCAGCATTTCTCTGCTTCTCTTGGGGTTGCATCAGCTGCCAGAGACCCTAACTTTGTCCCCGCCTCAAGCCACAGCCCAGAGGGGTTCTTTGCCCCCAGCTGTTCCTGCTGTCCCTGGGGCAGCTTCCATTTGCAGAGCAGGGGAGTGGGCAGGGCCGTGCTGCCTGTGCACATGCTTGGTGCCAGCTTCCCAAAGAAGGGGGGAGCACCCAACAGGGTCCCCCTTCAGAGGAGGCCAGGCTGGGTGGGGAAGGGGTGCACCGAGGAGGAAGCTCCACCCTAGAAACAGGGCCTGGCCCAGAGGTGCCTGGGAGGACCCGGGCCCTAGGAGGGGGCAGGGGGCAGCTTGTCTCTGCCAGTCACCCTCGATGCTCTCTGTGACCTCTGCCCAGTGGCTTCTGCTCACCCTTTTGTGACTGTTCCACCTGTCACAGAGCCCACCGAATGGTTTTCTGTGGTTGTTTACCAACTTTGTTGATGGTGAAGCAGCCCCTGCCCCCACTCCTGGGGAAAGTCCTTCAGTGGGTTTTGGGTCCTCTTTGTTCTGCCACAGACTCAGAACTTTTCTCCAGAAGGACTGAAATTCCCCTGTTGGTTCTAGGGAACAGCTCACAGCAGCAGCAGCGGGTTCTGGGCTGGGAGGGCTGCCTGGCTGGGAAGGCGAGCAGAGAATCAAACTTGAGCAGCCTGTCCGTGTCCCTCAGGCACCGTGTCCCTCAGGCACCGTGGGGCAGGCAGGTCCGTGCCAGGCACCGTGGGGCAGGCAGAGGCCAGATGCAGCCCCTGCCCTTGAGGGTTCGCAGTGGGGTGGGGGTTGGGGCACAAGGCGTGACCCCTCCCAGGGAAGACCTTGGAAGGCTGCCTGGAGGAGGCAGCCAGGGCCAGGCCTTGTACATGGGATTCACACCCAGGGAGGAGGGAGGGCATTTCACATGAGGGCACTGCTTGGGCACGGGGCGGAACGGGGAATGTGCAGAGATAAAGAGATGGCCTGGCTGCAAGGCAGAGAGAGGGACCTGCGTGAGGACAGGCTGTGTCTGCTCTGCGCAGTGCCAAGCGTGGTGCTGGCACACAGTGGACCTTCGGTGACACTTGACCCCATAAACACAGGATGGCAGGAACGGCAGGTGGGACCGCTATGCAGGGCCCGCCGTGCCTCTCAGCCTTATTTGGGCGGCAGTGGAGAACAGGGACATTTTTGAGGTGGTTTCCTTGCCAGGGATTAACCGAATTTATTCCTCCTCAGTTCTCCTGGGCTATGAAATGGATTCCAAGGGACCTTCCAGACAAAATGTCCTGGAGTCTGGGCCTGTGAGAAGGTCCTTGGGAGAGCTTTATGGTGCTGCGAGGACTCTGGGACCTGGAGGTCCCTCAGGGCAATCAGGAGTGCTCCCTGGAGGAGGTGGCAGCGGGGGAGAGAGTGCTCTAGCTGGAGGAAGAGCAGGGCCATAGCAGGAAAGCAGGCCAGACCCCAGACAAGCTCAAAAGGGGAATTGGATCTGAGTGGGAGGAAGCAACTGTCTGTGTCACCCCCTCTGACTAATGCCCGCCAGCCAGACTCTCGGCTTGTGCACCTGCCCCTCCCCCCGCCAGCCCCCAAAGCTGCTGCCATGCAGGGGCCCCTCGGGGTAAAACCAGCTGGAAGGGATCAACACCCCCCACCTGCTGTGGCCGGAAGTGGCTGGACCAGCCAGATTCTGGGTCCTTCATCCTCAAAGAGAGGGAGGCCCACCCCACTCCAACCCTGGGCAAACTGCAGGCTCTACCCTGGCTTCGCGGTAGCCTGTCCCGAAGGATGGAATGGAAGCAGGGATGCCGTCAGTCACAGGGCAGGGGTCTGGTTCCTGGGGTGGGAGCTCTTCATCATCTTCAATTGCACTTAACAGTTGTCACCAGGAGGGGAAGCCTGGGCAGAGGTGTCATCCCAGGTCACGCCCGCATCAGCCGAGGCCCCAGGATGGGCAGTAACTTGCCCAGAGTCTCCCAGAGCATCTCAGTGAGGACTAAGCACTTTATCCTGTCATCTGCGTCCTGTGACAGCTGAAGCTGGATCCGACCTGCCCTGCCCATGGGGGCGAGAACTAGGGATCGTGGCCAGCCTGGATGAGATGGGAGGGTCCCAAATGGTATTCCCAACCTGATCCCAAAATATGGCCACTTCCCCTGTCCCAAGGGCCTGGTGTGCTCACTGATGAGCCTGGCATTCCCGACATGCTGTCAGTCCATTTGGTTCCTTGGGTCAGAAACCCGAGGGTCTTCCCTGCCCCCAGACTCTCCCTCACCAGCCACATTCGGTCCGTCAGCAAGACCAGCTGAGTCGGCCACCTGGCTGTGC
>JAQIFY010002302.1:0-13448 GCA_028533085.1 Varecia variegata | reverse complement strand
CTTAAGGTGTATTTTAATCTACTAATTGGTAAAACATTTCCTTTAATTTTTTTATCTCCAGAAAATTAAGCAGAAAAGATGCTGAGACATTTAGTTGAAACAGACCTAAAACTTCCTTCAGTCAACAATAACATCAAGAGCAAATTCTCAGATGGAGTAAATGGCTGTGTTACTGAGCCTCTTTTGTTTTCAGTACTCACATCGCTTATGTTTCTTTGCTTTCTTATCTCGACCTCTGTGCCTCGTGCCTGAGTCACTTGCTTTACATGGGTCTCATTATCTCTCACTGTTACCTTCACCATTTCTCATGTTTATTTCCACTCATGGAAACTCTCAGTTTCTCCATTATTTTCTTGCTTCTGAATTCATGGTATGAAAAGACTCAAATCCATTGTGTATGTGAAGGAGTCTAGTTTCTCTAGTTACAATGCTATAATATAGGTCTGTGATGTTTCAGCATATGTGGTAAGCCATTACAAATTTTGTTCAGGTTTTAAAATTCATTATTACACGTATATACCCATTCTTTATTCTCTGATTACTTGAACAGAATTAGAAAGAAGTGTATAGAGAATAAGGGGGAAATACTCCATAAAATGCAAATATTGTACCCATTCCAGTAAAAAATAGATCAGAAACAAAAAGGGGAAAAAAGGTAATTTTCAAGAAGGCTATCGAGGTGCATTTTCTTTAACCTGTACACAAATGGGCATGAAAATAGGAAAACTTCTGTTAGGTAAAAAGTAGACAGTTTTAACTTTTGCTAGTGGTGGTTAATTGACAAAGGAAGAAAACTTTGACACAAGACCTTTGGATATAAAGAATGGAATTATTTTCTTCTTGTCAAACCCACTGCATCAAAGAGAAGGTCTTTTAAAAATTTCCCTAGTGGTAGACTTGCATAATTGAAAACTTAGCCCATTGAAATTGCAGCATTTGCCCACATCTGTGCATTGGAAAATAGAAATAGGAATATCTTAAATAGAATAACTGATGAATACTCTGAAATTTCAAAATCAAAACTTTGAACATTATGCTATTAGTTTATCAAACTGCACAGGGGAAAGCAGATAATTGACATGAATTGGATTGTATCAGCCTGATAAGGGACACAGTTGATGCTCATGAAATGACACCACCAGATGATTAAAGGGGAAATGGCCCACACCAGCACAATGGCAGAGATTTCTGTAAGCTATACTCTTATTAAAGTACAGACCAATATTACACCATACATCCATTTATATTTAATATATTAAATTATTGGGATTGGATTGTTTATTGAAATCTAGGCACTATGATAGATGTTAGGGATATAGAAGTGAACAAAACAAATACCATCACTTCCTCAGGGAAGAGAGATATAATTGTATATACACTGTATAGTGGTAGTATACACTGTCTACCCAGTACACATTTTCTCCTTATTTTTTTCTCTAAAAATAACTTTATACTATGAGGGGTGCTAAAGTGCTTAGGTAAAATGACATTTCCCACTCTCCGTTCCAAATAGAGTTGTCCAGTGAAATGGAAGCAGAAGTCAATGGATGAGTTTTTCAGAAAAGTTCTTTAGCTGGGAAGTATACCCCTCTGAACCTGTTCCTTTCTCCTCTCTGCTGTCCAGAGCATGGATATGATGGCTGGAGCTGACGTAGCCATTTTGAGACCATGAGACAACTTGAATATAGAAACAATATTCTAAAACTGTAGAGCAGAAAAATGGAAGAAACCTAATTCTCTGGTGAAATCTCAGAGTGACCAACAAGTTCAAAAAAGCTTGCCTCTGAATTTCTACTACTTGAAAAATGAAGTCACTTATTCATCTTACTGAAGCCATTTTTATTTGGGTTTTATGTAATATGTAGTAGTTTCTAATCTTGACAGATTAAACATATAGAGAGAAAATATATAGAGACATATAAAGAGAAAAGACATAAGTGCTAATACAAACACAAATTTATGTACATATTGAAATGTTTCCGAAATGTGGACTTGGTTATTTTCAACTAGTTCTTTTCCATAAAACTCTACCACTCCTGGTTTACAAAGCTCTCTGTTGAAAGACTGATTTCCTAAGGAAATACTTAAAATATATTTTAAGAAAAGATGTGTAACCAGAGAACCTGGTTGACCATATTAAGCCATTTTTGGTGTTCAGAATGAACCAACCAGCCAAGAAGAGCCTCTTAAAAAATTCCAGGGTAAGCTACTCCTATGTTTTTGTTTCTCCTATGTCTGCTTTGCTTTCATTTTCACCATTTTTCTAAATTCTTATAACACATCCTTTATATCACAAAATGTATTGCTTAATTACATATCTTTAATAATTTGCATTGTCCATGAATATCTTCTCTCTTCAGTGCAATTATCCTTGAGGATAAGAACACTGGTCATGTTATTTAAGAGGCAATGCTCAGACTAGGACAGGCTACTCAATTGATAACCAGGTGATTGTATTGTATAATCCAGGGATCCTTGTTCAGTGAATAAAACATGCTCTTGTGATTTTTATGGGAATATTTGAAAAATTTTAAGTGTTTTTATCAGTACATCTTCTACAGTAAATATGGTTTCTAACAGCATATAAGAGTTTTATATTTTGTTGCAATTTACAAGAGCATTTTTGGAATAATGACTGGTTTTGTGTTTTATTTTTAAGAGACAGGGTCTTGGTATGTTGCCCAGGCTGGTCTTGAATTCCTGGGTTCAAAGGATCCTCCTGCATCAGCCCTCCAAGTAGCCGGGACTATAGGTGTACCACCGTGTCTAGGAAGAGTGTTTTTAGGGGAGCTCTCAGTAATATATTTAGGAACATACTTAGCATGCTGCTTTTTCATTCTTTTATTTAGCAGATCTCTCTTGTACTCTCTATGTAGCAGGCACTAATCTAAACTGGAGGGGAGGAAAAAGGTGGGTAGGACAGGAGTGAGTGAGGCAAAGACTACATCACAAGTTCATGTTCTTATTATGAAAGTAGACTATAAACAAATATGCAAATACACAATATAATTTTAATTAATGACAGTAAAAAAGTTCTAGTAAGAGGCCGGGCGCGGTGGCTCATGCCTGTAATCCTAGCTCTCTGGGAGGCTGAGGCGGGCGGATTGTTTGAGCTCAGGAGTTCGAGACCAGCCTGAGCAAGAGTGAGACCCCATCTCTACTAAAAATAGAAAGAAATTATCTGGCCAACTAAAAATATATATAGAAAAAAAATTAGCCGGGCATGGTGGCACATGCCTGTAGTCCCAGCTACTTGGGAGGCTGAGGCAGTAGGATTGCTTAAGCCCAGGAGTTTGAGGTTGCTGTGAGCTAGGCAGACGCCACGGCACTCTAGCCCGGACAATAAATTGAGACTCTGTCTCAAAAAAAAAAAAAAAAAGTTCTAGGAAGAAATTAAAGCAGGATGGGAGGAGAGAGAATGACTGGGATGAGGACTATGTCGATACGGAAGGTGGCAAAGCTACCAACAAAAAGATCTGGAAAAATGGATTCCAGGGCCCGAGTTAGAAATGAGCTGGGTTCATTCCAGAAACAACCAGAAGGCCAGTGTAGCTGTAGGGCCGGCTGTGAGTGAGGCAGAGTGGTAGGGGAGGAGTGCCCAGAGGAGGAACAGATGGTGCAGGACCCAGGAGCTGAAAGTAAAACATGCATTTTACTCTGAGGGTAATGATAAGTTGCTGGAAAGTTTAATTAGGGCAATGCATTATCAGTTTAAACATTAAATTGTTCTTCTGGTTGCTGGGTAAAGGATAAAATACTTGAGAACCTGAGCAGAAACTGGGAGACCAGGTAAGAGACAAAGAAAGTGGTCCAGGTGAGAAATAATGTATGTTGAACTAGGAAGGTCGTGGTGAAAAGTGAAAAGGGACCAAATTGAGAAAATATTTGGCAAGTAGAACTGACAAGACTTGCTGATGTAGTGAGTGTGTGGTGGAGAGTGTTTAGTTCAAGGTTAACATACAGAGCAGATGAAATCCCAGAGTGACAACCTGAACACATTGTGGTATTGAGTAAAATAGTCTTATTTCATCCTGAGAAAGCACAGCTTTCCTTAAGAGAGTTAGCCTTTTAATTTAATGACCTGTCAGAGGATAAAGGGAGTCAGAATCCTTTGTGAAATATTCCTATTGGTAACTAATAATTCTTTTAAGTGGCTAATCAGGAGGTGGAGTGAGGAAAAAACAAGGAACAATAACCTTATGATGATCATTGCTTTGTGAACAGTGTAAATGATCTGAATTCTAAATCACAAATGTTGAATGGTTCTGTTTTTCTTTTGCTTCAGACTTTCACTTTGTCCCCTGGACACCTGGAAACGTTAATTATAGTAAGAAAAACAAACAAAAAAAATTTGACAACTTAAAAATTTATAAGACCAGATTGGTTAAGTTGAAAGTACTCTCTTAGAGTAGGATGCTAGCTATATTTTATTTGAATTATCAGGTACCATTAGAAATGTAGACATTTGGAGAAAGCATTGCATATCAGAAAATTGACAGCTTTGTGGATGGCTTGAAAGGTAGGAGTAAGATATATTTAAAAAAATACCAGAGAAGAGGAGTGAAGCTTCCCAAGTGCAGAAAACTCACTGATTAAGCATGTTGTCAATAGATTCTGACAGTAGGCATGCAATGAGAGTTTGGATATTTTACACAAAGACACTATTGCACCAGACAGATAAACATACATCCACGAATTTTCTCTTTGGGTTTGATGAGTTTGCCCCAGTTATTCCACAGTCAACAAGACTAGGATTTTATGGCATTATTGTTGATTTTACTGGGAACATTTATCTGGAATATGGCTGATTTGTGATAGATCACAATGAGCAGTGAGTCGTATGATTGATTGATTGCTAAGTAGATAGATAGGCACAGAAACAACTGTGGTTAGACTATTGTAGTGAAATAGAAATTAAAAATATTTAATGTGCCATTATGTACAATTTCTGGTTTATTTTTTACATGATAGTTCTTAGACATTCTTTGCAATTTTAGAAATTAAAGATCAAAAAGGAACTGATTAATAAAATGACTTAATGATAATTTGGAAACACTCAAAGTTTACCTCTTAATTCCCATTAGAAATCTCAATGTAAAAAACTTTTAAAAAGTAGCATGATTAAATAGCATCAGCAAAAATATTTTTTGCCAAGATAAAGCCTGACATTCCTAATTTAAGCTAAGCAATCAGGTTTACTAGGGAGAATAATGTAACTCATAGTTGGAACTGGAAGTTATCATAGTTGATAACTAGAAGTTATCAATTAGGAACTATGCATTAAAATAATTTCACTTAGTACTCAAGCAATTCTAAGATGTGATTGTTATTATCCATATGTCATAAGATTTAAAAAGTATACATTATCAGGAAAAAGTGGTGGAACTGTGATGCAAACTTGTACTCTTTTTTTTTATTATTATTTCAACATATTGTGGGGGTACAAAAGTTTAGGTTATGTATATTGCCCTTGCCCCCCAACCCGGCCCGAGTCAGAGCTTCGACGTGTCCATGAACGTGTCCCTGCCCGAGACACTGCGCATCGCACTCATTATATATGTATACACCCATCCCCTCCCCCACCCACATCTTCCCGACACCCGATCAATGTTATTCCTGAATGTGCTCTTAGGTGATGATCAGTGAAACCAGTTTGATGGTGAGTACATGTGGTGCTTATTTTTCCATTCTTGGGATACTTCACTTAGTAGAATGGGTTCCAACTCTATACAGGAAAATACAATGGCTATATCACCATTGTTTCTTATAGCTGAGTAGTACTCCATGGTATACATATACCACATTTTATTAATCTTCTCATGTATACCATGGAGTACTACTCAGCTATAAGATACAATGTTGACATAGCACCTCTTGTACTCTTTCTATGATATTTCAACACCCTTCTAGCAATAAGCCTCTTTGTTAGCTGTAGGTTATCTTCCCCATTAGAAAAAATGATTAGGAGGCAAATTTCAGCTCAGTAAAAGGGAATACCTTCTATATATTAAACACTCAAACAAAATGAACTTTTCTAGGAGATATTAAGATCTCCTCCAACTGTAAGATCATATGAGTCTATGATTATATTTTATAATCATGATGAAATAAATGACTAAAAGAGGGATTTTATCATTCAACTCAACTTATTATGAAAAGGGAGTCAGGTAGGTATATACCATTGCTAACAGTACCCAAAAGTGATGAAGAAAGATGAGCCTCTAACCCCTTCACCTCTGTGCAGAGACACCAAAATAATCACTGTTCATCTTTAGTTGCCTTGCAGAGCAATAATGGCCGAAACTGGATTTGCATTGGGAATATTATCCACAGGTAGGTATTCCTGAAATGAATCATTTGTTTCTCAGATAATCAGTAAGAGTAAAACATACCAGATAGTTTCTAGCCCAGGGGTGGGGAAAGTTTTCATGTTGGAAGGCCACATTAATTTAGCTATAATCAGATAAAGCTGCATTCAAGAAACTTCAATTAGATATACTTAAAAATGTACAATATTTTATAAAAATCTAAGTATTATGTACTTAATAATTTCAAAAAATGAAAACTATTTGTGAATTTTAAAGTTAACTAACCTTTTAATGACTTTATTTGTGTCTGCTTTTTGTTGGAAAGTATTTGAATATTTGGTTGCAGCATGGAGATCTGCAGTTTCAGTTGATCCTCTAGATGGGTATCAGTCATTTGTGACCTTAAGAATGTCTTGATTTGTGTTAGGTAGAAGAATGTAGATTTGGAGAAATAAATGGCTAAAAAGCAAGGAAGCATTCTGGGGGCATGTTCCCAAAGGCATGGGTATTCTACTGAATTTTTCCATATTTCAATTGGATCTTTCTTAGCATCAAACAATGACTTTAAAATGTCATCTACTGAGAGCTCAATCAATTCCATCTGTAGTTCTTTAGGTGCCTTGGTGATATCAACTAGGTGAGGCTGAAACGCTGATTTGAGTGTGATGTCATGACTCTCAAAGTCAGTGAACCTTTCATTGTATTCTCCAATTAATAGGTCTATAACAGCTGTGTATTCTTCAAATGATGTGCATATGTTCCTGATCCTCAATGACCTTTGCTAACTGGGGAAAATGTTCATCCAAATTTCCTTTTGAAGAAATGTTTTGAAAAAAAAATAGCTTTTTTTGAAATGATTGGATTTTTTTGGGCCACATTTCATATATAGACTTAGTTTTACTTTGCAAAGAAATATTCAAGTTGTTTCTATTTGACGTGATATCACAGAGAAATGCTGCTTTCCTATAGAAATCTTCTTTCAATAATATACATTGTTGATTCTATTCTTCATAGAATTTAACTATCTGTTCTCACAGAGATAAAATTTTGGCTAAGACCCATCCTTGCAATAGCAAATGCACTTTAGAATGATAGGGAAAATCCACACTGGATACCTCATCCTTCAACTTTAGCATGTTACTAATCTGAAACTGATGATGCTGTGTTGCGTTTTCACAAATATAGTTAACAATACTTACATTGTTGCAAAGTGTCACTTAAAATTGTAGCTTTAGCACAGAGATTTTGATGATGCAGGATACAATGAAAAGAAATGAGAGCATCTGAATCTGTTAATACTTTTTTTATCTGTGTAATAAACCCTTCATGTTTTCTTGTCATGGAATGTGCATCATCTATACATACACTCACTAAATTTACCAAATTCAGTACAACTTCACGACATTTATCTTGAAAGTTGTTGAAGATATACATTCCCCGTGTTCTGTTCCCAGGAGTATACAAAGTGAATAACTCTTCATAGCTAAGAAAATCTTCTGTTATGGCCAGAATGAAGTATAAAGCCTGCTCCAAGTACTATCAATTGTTTCATCCAAAGTGATTGAATAATATATATTTTCCTTTCGAATTATTGCATGAAGGTGTTCTGTTAAGTTGAAAGCCAGTTCATGCTGCTGATCAGGTATGGTTCTCCCTGAAAGAGGCAGTTGTTTGTACTTTGAAACATTATCAGAGTTTAAACATCCTACAACTTCAACAATGCATTCTTTACAATTTCTACATCACTGATTTGCTTCCCTTTTTCCCCAAGGATATAAGCTACTTTCTAAGTTGCTTCAGAGGCATCATTTCCAGGTCTTATTGCTGCTTGAAAGAATTGTCTTTGCTTTTGCTTTTCATCTTTCAATTTCTGCAATATAACTTTTCACGATTCTCCCTCCAATTTAAAATATTTGTGGTCTTTATGTGTGTTATAATGCTGATGAGCATTGAATTTCTTTAATGTTGATATTGCAGTATCACAAAACAAGCAAATCACTGTATCTTTAGCAGAAACAAAATAACATTGCCATTTTCAATCCTTATTAAAAGGTCTGTTTTCTTCATTCAATATTCTCTTGGTCTTCTTTGCCATGACGGGCTGTTAAGTAGACAGACTTAAAAAATACTGTCAAATTGTGCAACTATTCACAAATTCCACTTCAAACAGAAATACAGTTTACCGTTGTCAAAAGCTGATAACAGACTGGGCTACTCAAACCCCCATAAACTCTTGTCAACCAGTCTCATGTGATAGTAGTGCCAGTCAGGCGGGGGAAGTTAGAACTAAATCATGAGTGTAACAGCCATCAGTTTAGCCCTAATGGCTTACCAATGTTCTAATTGTGTCGGTCAACCTAGGAGGATTATTTTGTTGACACTTATTTTATTTGGTATTTAAAATACATTCATTTAAAAAATAAAATAAAAATACAAAAGATGAACAAAATGTATTAATAAAAATAAAAGAATTCATTCTATAAAATTTGAATTCAGTTAAAAGGCCGCACTTAAGGACCTAGAAGGCCACATATGGCCTTAAGGCCGCAGGGTCCCCACCCCTGTTCTAGCCCCAAGGAGTGCTACCCTCATCTCCTGCAAGCTTTGAATAGAGATCTGATAGCTGATTATATCTTGACAAAAGTACATTCTACCTTCTGAAGGAAGCTGAGCCAAAATTATTCATCTGGCTAGTAACTGAGGGTACTCTGATTGTTTTGAGTACTATGTCCTTATTACATTGATACTTCTCATTTATATGATGCATTAGAACCATACTAGTTATAGTCCTAGTTACATTTTTGAGAAGTTGTGTTTTCTCTTAGTTCCATTTTGACCTGTGCTTATAATTCTGCTGGATTTATTCGTAACTTCTGTATCCATAAATAGATAATAGCTATGGTTCTAGCATCAAATAATATCTATTTAATATTTTGATTGGTAATTTTCATTGTGGTGGCTGATAATGACAAGGAAAATTAACAGAAAGCTGATAGATTTCTAAAGATGGCTCCCATCTTTTCAAATAAACTGTGCTTTATATATTTATTATCAATGATTATTATTTGATATGAACACTATTATACTAATATATGTGTGTGTATATATAAGAAATATAGACTATGTTTATTACAAGTGTTAGCAAGAACATAGAGCAATTGAAACTCTCTTATACTACTGGTGGAACATAAAATGTTTTAAACACGTTGGTGAATAGTTTGGTAGTTTCATAAAATTTTAAATATACATATAGCAAGTGATCTGTTCATTCCACCCCTATTTACCCAAGAGAAATCAAAGATTTGCATGCAAATTTTTATAGCAGCTTTATTTATAATAGCCCCAAGCTGGAAATAACATAAATGTTCATCCACAGGTGAATAGGAAAAAAAATTTTGTTATATCCATACAGTGAAATACTATTCAGCAATTAAAAGGAATCACTGATGCAGGCTAATGTGGATGAATCTCAACATTATTATGCTGAGTAAGAGAAGTATATACTGTGGGATTCTATTTATATGAAATTCTATAAGAATGCAAACTATATAGTGAAAGGAAGGAGATCAATGGTCTCCTGAAAAACCAGTCTTGTGGGAGTGGGAGGTTGGGCATGGGGAGGGAAGGGATTACCAAGGAGTAAGAGAAAGTTTTGAGGGGTGACAGATAAGTTCACTATCTTGATTTTGGCAATGTTTCTCAGAAAAATACCTATTTCAAAACCTACATTCTATACTTTCAATATTTATACTTTATATCAATTTATCTCAAAATTATTTTAAAACTACAGTACATAAAAGAGTTGCTAGTTTTTGAAGAGACATATTTATACTTAATTCAAGGATTATAATTATATTCAAGAAGTATGCTTAACATTTTGTTAATACATTCAGAAGAAAGACTAGTCACTTTTTTAAAAAATGACAGAAAATTCCAAACATTATTCCTGGGAATAATGGATTGTACTCTAGAAAATGTCTTCATTTCACACTCCTCAGCTGTGGTGTGCTTTAGTGTGAACAAATTCCTTTTTACTCAGTACCAATATTCCCTTCTCTTGGTAGTAGCCTCAGTACTATTGTATATCTTTCCATTTACTTTAAAGGTGAAAAACAAAACTCTTTTATTTGTTCATATCTCTAATGTTCTTTGTCATTTAAGGATTGTGCTATGTCATCCAAGTTCAGTTCTAATCAGATGCAGTAATTCTTGCTATTAGGACATATAGTGAAACCCTAGTGTGCTACATTTAAAAAAATAATAATTAAAAAAAAAGAATATATAGTGAAAGGAGCCACTGTACATAGGCTAGCATTTGGCTATAGTTCCCCTTTGTATTGTAAGAACCTCCTTTGTTGCAGGCATTTACTATTTCCAGACAGAAACTCAGTAGGGGGTTTCAAGTTTTCATAAAATTTTGGCATCTCACTGAAAGGCTGGGTAATATAGGTGGGATTAAATATCCAGATCCTGTGTGAGAGAAAGGTTCTTTCTTCTAGGAATTAAAAAAGGCATTTCAGGTCAATTTACAACACATAAGAACTCTGCATACTCCAGAAACTTCACCATTTAGTAACTTACGCAGGAGATGCAGAACATATCCAAAAAGTTAAAAGCACAAACTTAAGGGCAGACAGGGCTGGTTCCCTGGGTGTGTGCCCTGAGCTTAGAAGGATCCTGTTCCATTTAATGTTCAGTTGTCACCGTCTTGAAACTCTTAATAATTTTTGAAGAAGGGGTCCCACATTTTTGTTTTACACTGGGTCTCACAAATCAGGTAGTCAGTCCTACTTATAGCTCAAATCATTTATTAATATAAACTGTGTGCCTTCTAAGAACCTGTTTCCTCATCTATAAAATAAAGATAATTATTGTACCTACCTCTCAGGTTTTTTCTTAAGAGTATATGAGAAAGAATTTAGCTTAATGTCTGACATATAATAAATATTGATTAAATATTGACTATTATTTTTGTTGTTACTGAGTCATCTGGTTCACTACTACATGCTGTTTTAAAATGTCTATTTTCAATGTCAATAGAAAATTTAGCTTTGAAGATGTATATTACATTTTGCAATACATGTCAGTGCATTAACTTTTAAAATGTACATGTATATGTTATAATCTAAAATAGATTCTGTACTATCAGTGATTTATATGCCATTCATATGTATTTCCTCAGTAGGATTAAGGTTGAACCACACTGAATTTACTGCATCTTGCACGTTAGAATAATTGATGATCTAGAATACCTTAGTGTTCTCCTCACCTTAACTTAAATTTTAGACAGATTTCCTCCTAACTATAGGCCCCTGATCTCCCTTTTTTAAGAGCATTTACTTTGGAACACTTGCAATTATAAATTCTTTTTCTGCCCCTTTGATAGGTAAATCTTCTCCCAGCCTCTGGCCATTTTACAATGCAGCAATGTCTTTCTCAAAGATCTGGAAGCCATGTCTTTGATAGTAATCATCAAGAAAGGTGGCAGGACTATCTCCCAGTCGACAGAAGAGGGCAGGAGCCTAACTTGATAAGCAACAAGTAGCAAACTCAGATGGCCTAATTGCATTAATTAACCTCCTCTCTAATATCCTCCGGTAATTTTTTTCACTAACTCACCCTAGCACTTAAAAACCTGCCTGCCTTTTGTTTCAGTAGAGTTGAGTTCAATCTTTCTTTATTGCAAAAGTCTTGAATAAAGTCTTCCTTGCCTGTTTAATTTTGTCCAGTGCAATTTTTCTTTGACATTGAGACATTTAAGTGTAGTGTTCATAACATAGAGGTTAGACATGTGACCATGGAACCAAGCTGTGTGGATCAGATCCTGGTTACACCGTTTGTCATGTAGGTGTGTTTAGGCAAGCATCTTAACCTCTCTGAGTCTCTGTTTCCTCATTTATGTGATACAAATATTAATATTATCTACTTTTAGAGTTGTGAGAAATAATTGAGATATCCATTCATTGTGCTTGGCTAAATAAATATTAGCTATTAAGAACTATTTCAATAGATGTTACCTATTACTATTAGCTACAGCATAAAAAACAGACATTATTTGATTTTGGCTGATAAACCAGGCCTTCATCATCTCTTTTTTATGACTACTGGAAGAGTTTATGATTTCTTTTTCAAATCTACAGATTTGTCTACACCCTCTAAGCAATCCTCAGCACAGCTTCCATTATTTTCCCATTCATATTACCTTCCATGCTTTCCCATTATGTTGAGGATAGAGTTTAAATTCCATAGTATGGCATTCAGAGGGCACCCAGATCTGACCACAGCCATCTTTCCAGCCTCATTTCTTGTGACCCTCCCACCTGCGTCTCTCTCAGTGTACCCCGTTTCTCATCATTCAATACTTCTTCAAGGTCCTGGCAGCACTGTGTCATCGGCTTCGTGGCTCACACTACTCTCTTTGCTGGAAAACCCTTCCCTTTCTTATCTTCCAGGTATGGGACATCTAGTCTTTAACACTCAAGTGGCAATTTTCCTGTAAAATCTTTATGCTTATTTTTGTACTAATTTTGCTTATATCTTAATTTCAAAATAGCCCGAGATCATTGTATAATATTTATAAAATTCAAAGATAAAATGTGGAGATATTTTCTTCACATTTCTCCCCTTTTTGACACCCCTCATGAAAGGTATCCACTGCCATGTTTGGTTTTACTCTTCTTTTCTTTTCAGTGCATCTATAAATATCCATACACAAAGAAACTCAGGATACGTTTTCAGACAAAAGTTTGATCGTAGTGTACGTATAATTCTATACTTGCTCCTTTTTAAACAAATATTTTCTCCGTTAATCTCATTTAATCCTACAAAGAGTCTCTGAGATAGGAAGCAGTGTTATCTCCTATTTTCCAGCTGGGAAAACAGATTCACAGATGTTAACGCTGCTACTTAAATTCATATGGATAGTAACAGGTAGAGACTGAAGAAAAATTAATCTGTCTGACTCCAAAGTGCTTTATCTCAAGGAGGTTACGTTAGTATGTAGGTAGGCTTGATAAACAAGAACTGTATTAATAGATTTGGAGAATCAGGAGAGGGTTGAGAGACCAAAGGTGTTGATAAGAACATCAGGCAGGCTCAGCAGGAATAAGGTGTGACAGAGGTGAGGGAATGGAAAGTGGT
>JAQIFY010002301.1:0-13450 GCA_028533085.1 Varecia variegata | reverse complement strand
TATATTGCAGGAATCCCTTTCCTGACATATTGATCTGTATCGTTCTAAATTTGGTGCCAGACTGACCTTGATACATTTAATGCAGCCTCTTTCTCCCTCCAGCTCACCTCCCTCTGCCCTAACTTTTAGGTTATCAGCCTTTGATCATCACACTTGCTGGATATTTACTTTGCATATTGTGCAACATTTATTCAGAATCTTACATAAGCTTCTTGGACATTCTGGTAGTTTTTACCTGGCATAACTTGTGATCTACTCAACACTCTTGTCAATAAAGCATTACAGTCTTTGATAAAATAAACAAATTCTGGGGTGATGGGAATTCATATCAAAACCTCAAGAACAGATCCTTTCAATAGATATTATTCAATATTGCCTAAGTAGAGGTCTGGCTGGAAATGCATAAGTTGAATCCAACTGTGAGAAATCATCAGACAAACCCCAAATGAGGAATAATTTATTTATTAAAAATGGGGATGGAAATATATTCCTCAATTTGTCAATGTCATAAATCATAAAGAAACCTTAAAAATTGTTGCAGGATAAAATAAAGTTATATGCACTAAACAGTGTGTTTCGTGAGGAGAGTTTACAATTAGACAATGGATAAAATAGAGAGGCAAGTTCACAAATACACAGGGATGGAATTTAAAACCAAAGTGAAGACAGATGGACCTTTAAAAAATGCTTATAGGGAAATTGGAGATTTATGTAGAAAAGATAAATAGTAACCACAACTTCACTTGACACACTGAAATAAATTCCAAATAGATGCTAAACCTAAATAATACACATACAAGTTTATTTACAGGGGGTCTGAAGTTCAAGTGACTGTAGGGAGCTGAGGGGTTGAAGTGGAAGGAAAAGCCTGGTTGGAACAGAGGGATGAAGGTGTAGAGTTGAAGGGGGACATATCGACGGATTCAAGGGAGCTGAGGAAACATCCAAGGTGGTGAGAGGATAAAGGGGAAGCAGAAGCAATAAGAGAGAAGCCTTGAGGTGCCAGTTTTGGGAGTGGACCGACTGGGGGAACATATAGTCAGCAGGAGTTCAAGAAGGAAGTTTCAGTCAGCTGAATAGTTCCCATGAGAGAGACAGGAGAAAATAGAATAGAGAGCCCTCTCAAAGAGCGAAGAAAATTTTCTTGGTCAAGACAAGGAAGAAAACTTTCAGCTCAAGGAGTCAGGGGATAATCCCCACTCAAGACAGAGAGCAAGAGCCAGGAAGAGAGACTTCTAGCCCAGCAGGCACCTTTCAAACAAAGAAGCCTAGGCCTCTACCCCAGCTCCTCTTACCTGGGACTCACCTAGATTCTTATAAACAGTTGCTTATAACCAAGCTTCTTGCAAACAAAGCAACTTGGGACTCTAACCCAGCCTCCTTTGTTCTGGGACTCTAACTCAGCTTCTTGAGCATACTCAGAGTCTTAAGAACCAAAGTCTGTCCTTATCAGTTTCAACGAACTGCCATTTAAAGTAATGCTTCAGGAATCTGACTCACCAAGGGATCACCGATGGACCAGTCAGAATTGAAGATAAAAGATTGAAAGGCACACATGTAAGGTCCTGGGTAAGAGATAGGGGATACAATGTTGAATGTGATTCTATTCAAGTCACAGACACCATAGCCGTTAACAAAAAAATTATTTATGTTAAAGAATTATAAAGTAGACTTTATTCAAGGGAGAACTATAATGATAGGTATAAGTATCATATAAAAAGGAAGCTATAAAAAGGAAGATACACCCTGATTAAAAAGAATTTATCCTAGGAATGCAAGGTTCCTTCAACATATGAAAGTCAATCAATGTAATTAATTATGTTAAAGGAACAAAAGAGAAGAAAACACTGAACAAGATAGGAATAGAAGGAAACTTCATCAACGTGATAAACACCTACACTTTACATTATTTTTATTGGTGAAAGACTGGCTGATTTCTCCTTAACATCAAAATCAAAAGAAAAAAAAAAGATGTTTTTATTCTCACCACTTCTACTCGTTGTTTTAGAGGTTCTAAACAGGCCAATTTGGCAAAAGAAAGAAATAGAACTATGGAGATAGGAAAGGAAGAAGTAAAACCATCTGTATTTGTAGATGATCTGAACTTGAATATATAAAAACTGAAGAATCCAGTAAAAAAAAAAAATTAGAACTAACGAGCAAGTTCAGCAAGTTTTCAGGATATGAAATCAATATTAAAAAATCAATTGTATTTATAAACACCATCTATGCACAATCCAAAGTGAAATTAAGAAAACCACTTCATTTACAATAGCATCAAAAAGAATAAAATACTTATGAATAAATTTAGCAAAAAATGTGTGCTAGGTATTAATAATTTTTGGTGTTGACTGGGTTAAGGAATATCTAGAAAGCTGATAAAGCATTATTTCTGGATGTGTCTGTGAGGGTGTAATCAGTTGGGATTAGCATTTGAGTAAGGGGGCTGAATTGGCGAAGATCCACCCTCAATGTGGTTGGGCACCACCCAATTGGCTGGGGGCAGAACAAAAAAGGCAGAGGGAAGGCAAGTTCTCTTTCTCTCTCTTCTCTCTCTATGGCCTCTATTATCTCTCTCTCTCTCTCTCTCTCTGTCTGTCTCTCAGAGCTGGAATGTCTTTCTTCTCCTGCTCTTGGGCAGCAGAACTCCAGCCTCTCCAGCCCTTGAACTCCAGGACTTGTACCAGCACTCCCTCCCCTAGGTTTTCAGGCCTTTGACCTTGAACTGAGAGTTACACTACTGGCATCCCAGGATTTCCACCTTGCAGAGGGCCTGTCACGGGACTTTGCAGCCTCCATAATCATGTGAGTCAATTCCCCTAATAAATCCCTTCTCATATATCTCTATGTATATATTCTATTGGTTCTGTCTCTCTGGACAACTCTTCCTAATAATACAAAGTGCAAAACTTGTACTTAAAAACTGAAACACATGGATCTGGGCCCAGTGGCTCAAGCCTGTAATCACAGGGTCTTGGGAGGCTGAGGCAGGAGGATTGCTTGAGGCCAGGTGTTTGAGACTAGCCTGAGCAGCATAACTAGACCTCATCTCTAAACTAAAATATTTAAGAAATTAGCCAGGTGTTGTAGCATGCACCTGTAGTCTCAGGTACCTGGGAGCCTGAGGCAGGAGGATTGCTTGAGCCCAGGTGTTTGAGGTTGCAGTGAGCTATGATCATGCCACTGCACTCTAGCCTGGGTAACAGAAGGAGACCCTGTCTCAAAAAACAAGCAACCAAAAGAGAACTAACTCTGAAAGTTAGGAAGAGGATGGTGGACCTCATGATTGGAGCAACAACATAATGTCAAGACATCTTAGGACCTCCAGTGCTCACCCAACAGAAAAAGGTGACCCAGGCCCAGTGTTTCCCAGTCTCCAACCTAGGAACAGAAGGTGACTCAGGTTTGCTCATTCCTCCCCGACAAACAGCAGGTGAGTCTGGCAAGAGGAATTCCTTGGAAGCCCCACTGATAATGAAGTAGCCAGGAAAAGAAGTGCTCTCCTTTCCTACCAGGCCTGTGAATCCACATTTCCACCAAGAGACACTTGACATTCAAAGAACTATAGCAGGAAGGATCACACCATAATAAGCTGCCCAGCCTAGGAAAAACTTTTTCTCTCCCAGGGTAGAGTGAATCCTGCCACACAGGCACTGGGCCCAGCATGTACTCTTTGTTCCTGCCAGGCCTGAGACTCTCCTCTGCTACCAAGGGACACTGCATGGTCAGGAGATGGCCTGGGAAGCTTCCTTGTCCCCATAGGCCAGAGATTCCCTTCCACCACTCACAGGTACCAGGTGGCCTGGCCTGAGAAAGCACCAACAGGAGCCAGGGGTAGCTACAGCAGCACCAAATAAACCAAGCAGACCAAAACAGCCCTCCAGGAGTATGGAGATTCCTCAAAGAAGTTAAAGTAGGCCTACCATTCAATCCAGCAATCCTACTACTGGGTAACTGCTCAAAGAAAACGAAGTCATTATATCAAACACACACACTCGTATGTTTATCATACTACAGTTCACAACTGCAAAGATATGGAATCAACATTTGTGTCCATAAACTGATGAATGGATAAGGAAAATGTGAGATACACCATGGAGTACTACTCAGCCATGAAAAATAATCAAATAATGTCTTTGCAGCAACTTGGATGGAACTAGAAGCCATTATACTAAGTGAAGTATCTCAGGAACAGAAAAACAAATACCACATGTACTCACTTGTAAGTGGAAGCCAAACGATGGGTATACATGGTCATACAGAGTGGTGTAGTGGACTCTGGAGACTCAGAAGTGGGAAGGGTGAAAGTCGGGGGGAGAGATAAAAAATTACCTCTATTGAATGTTTACTATTCAGGTGATGGGTACACTAAAAGCCTTGACTTCACTATACAATTCATCCATGTATTTTAAGTAAATACCACTTGTACCCCTTAAATCTATTGAAATAAAAAAATAAAATAAATAGATAATACACTTCTAAATAATCCATTTGTGAAAGAGGAAGTTTCAAAGAAAATTTAAAAATCTGTAGAATTAAATGAAAATAAGAATACTGCATGTCAAAATATGTGATATGTAGCTAAAGCAGTGCTAAGAGAGAAATATTAATATATAGCATGAAATTCTCATAGTAGAAATGAGAAAAAGTCTAAAGTCAATAGTCTATATTCTTACCACAAGAAACTAAAAATATAAATAAAGACAGAAGCCTAAAGCAAGCAGAAGGAAGTAATAAAATTTAGAGCAAAATGCAATAAGATTGAAAATATGAAAACAATAGAGAAAATTAATAAAACAAAGAAGTGGTTCTTTGAAAGAATCAATAAAATTGGTAAGCCTCAAGCAAGACTGACAAAAATAAAAGGACAGAAGACAAAAGTCACAAATATCAGGACAAAAATAAGGGATATTATGACATATGCTGCAGCCATTAAGAGGATAATACAGGAATACTATGAACAACTTTATACTCATAAATTTGGGAAGCTGGAAGAAATGGACCAATTTCTTGAAAAGCACAAACTATCAAAACTCAAGATGAAATAAATAATATGAATAAGATTATAAGTATTAAAGAAATTGAATCTTTAATGTAAAATCTCTTTTAAAAGATGTCTCCAAGTCCAGATGATTTTACTGGAGAATTCTATCAAAATTCTCCAAACATTTAAAGACATCAACAATTTTACATAATCACTTTCAGAATGTAAAAAATGACGAAACACTTTGCAGCTTATTTTGTGAGGCCAGTGTTATTCTGATACTAAATCAAGACAAAAACAGTATAATTTAAAAAAAAATAAAATTAAAGATCAGTATTTCTCATGATGCACAAATCCTCAAGAAAATATTAATCAATCAACTTCAAACCATATAAGCAGAATTATAATCATAACTAAGTAAGATTTATTCCAGGTATGCAAGGCTGGTGCAACATTAAAAATTAATTAATGTAATCCCTCATATCAATGGGCTAAATGATAAAAGTTATATGATGACATCAATTGATTCAGAAAAAGCATTTGACAAAATTCAATGCTCAGTCATGATAAAAATTCTCAGAAAACTAAGATAATAAATGTTGTTTTAGTTTATTCCATGTTGCTATAACAGAATACCACAGACTGGGCCATTTATAATGAAAAGAAATGTATTTGGCTCACATTTTGGAGAAGTACAGAAGCATGGTGCTAGCATCTGGTGAGGACTTTCAGGCTGCATCCTCCCATGAAGGAAGGTGGAAGGAGAAGAGAGGAAAAAAGTGAGAAGGCAAGAGAGGGCTGAACTCACTTTTGTAACAACCCACTCTCACAATAACAAACCCACTCCCATGATAATGACATCAATCCATTCATGAGGGCAATGCCTTCCTGGCCTAGTGGCCTCTAAGCAGTCCCACCTCTTAATACCATCACAATGGCAATAAATTTCAACATGAGTTTTTGAGGGGACATTCAAACTCTACAGGAGCAGAGTAAGGAAATTAGCCTTGCCCAAAGAGAGGATTGGTATTTGTCCTCAGCTCCTTGGCAGTAACCTTAAACTCCTGTATATTCCCAAGTGATAGGTGTGTCTTTGTTATTTGCATGGCCCCCAACCACTCCCAGTAGTATTAGGGTTGGCACTGGGCATGCCAGAAATACCAAGCATATGATTTAGGGTGAAAGCTTTGGGTTATGTGGTATCAATTAACTCAGAGACTGAATTATTCTCTGAGTTAATGGGCAATCAGTCCTGCCTATGTAATGAAGCTTGAGTAAAAGCTCAGGACACCACACTCCCTGGTTAGCAAACATGCGTCTTTTCACACATCAATCTCAGGAGGGTAATGCATCCTAAGGATAATGGAGTTTACACATTTGGAACCCTTACAAACTCTGCTCTCTACATCCCTTCCCTTGGCTGATTTTAATGTTTCTCTTTCTCTGTGATAAAAGTGTCCAAGAATATATGTTTTGGTAAGTTCTGTCAGCCTTTCTAATGAATTATCAAAACTGAAGGTGGTTCTGAACTTGTAGGTGGTGTCGGAAGTGAGGGTGGTCTTGTGTGGACTCTTTCCTCTCACTTTGTAATTGAATCCTAACTCAATTCATTCATTGGATTGATGTCTTGAGAAGACTTGGCAGTCTGGAGGACTGTGCCCTTAACCTCGCCATTTGACTAAATCTAGGTACGAGAGGAATCACCTTATCTTAATAAAGAGTACTACAAAAACCTACAGCTAATATCATACTAAATGGTGAAAGACTGAATTTGCAATTTCTCATCACTCTTATTCAACATAGTACTAAAAATTCTAGCCACTGCAATAAACCAATAAAAAGGAATAAAAAGCATCTAAATTGGAGGGTAATAATAAAACTCTCCCTATTTACCAATTGCATGATTTTATATACAGAAAATCACAAGGAACCTACAAAAAATCTCCTAGAACTAATAAGTGAGTTGAGCAAGGTTAGAGGATACAAGATCAATACACAAAAATCAATTTTTTTCTATGTACTAACAATGAATCTGTGAAAATCAAAATTAAAAATACAATACCATTTACAATCATTGCCCCCAAAATGAAATATTTAGGTAGAAATTAAACAAAACATGTATAGTATATGATGGAAATTAAAAGATAAAATAAATCAAAGAAGATCTAAATAAATGGAGAAATATATCATGTTCATGGATTGGAAAGTTCAGTATAGTAAATATGTCAATTCTCCCCCAAATTGATATTCAAGTTTAATGCAATTTCTAACAAAATTCTAGTAAAGTTTTTGGTGGACATATATGAGCTCATTATAAATTTATCTGGAGAGTCCTAAGACCTATTATAGCCAAAACAATCTTGAAAAAGAAGACTAAAGTAGAAGGAATCACTCTACTGTGTATTAAGGCTTACTGTATAGCTACATTAATTAAGGCAGTGTGGTATTGGAATAAGGATAAGGACATAGATCAATGGACCAGAATAGGGAACCCAGAAATAGACCTCCTTAAAAAAGCCCAACTGATTTTTGACAAAAATGCAAAAGCAATTCAATGGAGGAGAAACCACCTTTTCAAAAATGGTGCTAGAGCAATTGGACATGCTTAGGCAAAAAAATAACAGCAATCTATACCTCACACCTTATACAAAAATTAACTCAAAATGGATCATGGACTTAAGTGCAATTAATTAAACTATGAAACTTTTAAAAGGAGGTAGAGAAGAAAGGGGATTCAAGTTTGTATCTAATCTGTATGGAGTTAACCTTGCCTCCGAGTCCACTCAGGCCTCCAAAGGAAACCTGCCAACAAAATTTACCAGGGATCCAAAAGATGGTTATGGACTTGAGCCTATTAAGTACCCTATGTTAGTCATAGAGGTACTGAAACTCACAGAATTAAGAGGCTATTTTTGCCTCACACTACTCATATTTAAAATTAAGGCATTAACAAAAGCAAGAGTTTCCTAACTAATCTGCAGAAACTCTTGGTAATCCTCAGAAATCCCTAAGGACTTTCAGATGTGGAAGGGAACATTTGAGTGAGCAGGATGTATTAGTCAGTGTTCTCCAGAGAAACAGAAACCATAGAATGTATACAGATACATAAGAGGATATTTATTATGGGAATTGGCTAATGAGATTATGGAAGCTAACAAGTCCCACAATATGCTGTGTGCAAGCTGGTGAAGCAGAAAAGCCATTGATGTAATTCAATCTGGGTCTGAAGACCTGAGAACCAGGGAAGCCAATGTTGTAACCACCAGTCTGAGGCCAAAGACCTGAGAACCTGCATGGGGGATCCGCAGTGTCCAAGCACATGATAGATGTCCTAGTTCAAGAAGAAAGAGAATTAGCTCTTCCTTCCTCTGCTTTTTTGTTCTATTTAGGTCCCCAGTGGATTGGATGAAACCCACATTGGTGGGGGTGGATCTTCTTTACTCAGTCTACTGTACTGACCCAAATGCTAATCTCTTCCAGAAACACCCACACAGACACACTCGGAAATAATGTTTTACCAGCTATGTGGACATTCCTTTCCCAGTCAAGTTGACACATAAAACTAAAAATCACACAGGACTTCAGGTTTCCCCACCAAGATGCAGAGCTGCTCAACTTTCACTGTTTCATGTGTCATCAGATTTCAATATAAGACTTACATAAAGTGCTTAAAAAGACAATTTTTCCATATATGTCTCTATATATAGGTATACATATTATATACGGGATGTATATATAAATTCTATACATATTGCATATTATGATCCAATGTATATATTGAAATTTTTATGATTCCCCAAATGCTTTCATTAACATTAGCCTTTCACTGCAGTATAAAAATTTCATTTTGTATAACGTATTATATATAAATATTTACAATACAGTGAAAGCACAATTTTTATTAAAATAGCTAGACATATTTACTAGAGATATGATATTAAAACTAGACAGAGAAATTGCCAATATCTTTAAAATTCTTACATTTTTGTGACATCTGTCATTTTATGTAATATATTTTATACAGAACCAAATATAATCAATATACTGCCCTAACACTTTCACCAGTTAATATGTGTAATTTCTGATATGGTAGGAAAGAAATGTTTGGTGGTGACAAATGTTTTATCTTAAAGAATTTTTTAATTTATAATAACTATTTGTCTCTATAAAAAGATTATCCCAACATCAAGATTATCTATGCCTACTATTTTATCAAAGCTGCTGCAGAATATTTAGCCTTACTAATAGTTAAAAATAATATGGTTCTATGTACTTAAAAGTCAAATTTCAAATCCAGGTCTCTTCAGGCCTGGTGCCTTGGTTGTTTTTTATCAATTAAAACAGCTATAGTTTCCTGATTATGTGTATAACACAATATATTTATAAAATTCAAATGGAAATAAGAATATGAAAAAAAATGAAAATCTCTAGAAATTTTACCTAAGAACTACCATTATTATACAACTCATTTAAGTACATTTTTATGTACATGTATAAAATTCTTATTTAAATCAACCTATGTTATACATGATATTTTCATTTTGGAAAACTTTCTTTTTCTCTTTTTTTTATTTTTCAGAGGTAGGATTGGTGAAATTATATACCCTCTCCTCCATTCCTAATTATTACAAACTATTAAATAATTGGCATGCTTTTTTAAAATCTACTATTAGTTACTAAAGATTTTCTATTTGATGCCCTGCCAGAAGTGAGTTTAATAAATAAAATTATTATTTTTTTCTCAAATTATTTTACTAAATGGCTGTAAAAAATACTATTAATATTTGCACCAGCATGCATGGCACCATATCTATTTATTCCAGCAGTAAATGTTAACTTTAAGTTTAATATTTTCTGTACTGTAAGATTAGAAGTATTATTTGTCACTCTATTTTGCATTTCTTGGAAATCCAGGGTAGTTATTAGATAACTAGGTAGTTTGCATAGACTTATTAACTATTTGGATTTCCTGTTCCATTATTTTCTTATTCAAATGCTCTTTTATCTTTTATCTATTGTGTTTTCTAGTTTTTAATCAATTTAAGGACTTCTAGTAAATCATAACTATTATTATAATAATTTTTTATAAATATTATACCATTTTTCCAATTTAACATCAGTCCACTAATTATATTTCTAATATCTTTTCCCAGGCAATGATTTATATTTTCTTAATTCAAATATTGCTATCTTTCCTATTACGGTTTCTGGACTTTTTTTAAGAAAACATAGGACTGAGACTACTTACTTAATAGATACAACTACTCCCAATCCCCAATTTTACCCAAGGATTTCAAATGTTAGCCATTGACACACACACCAATTTGGAAAAGATTTATCTGTTTGCCCAATTTGACTGTGAGACAAGGGCCTGAAAGGAAACCTGAATGGTAGCCCAGACAGAAGAGGACCTGTGCAAAGGAGCACTGAGGCCTCAAGGCCAAAACCAGACTTCTCGCTCCTCACACCACGTGGACACAGAAGTCAGAAGACCCGGCAGAGGCCAAAACCAGGGTGGAGCGTGGAAACTCCTACACTCAGAGAAAAGGCCTGTCCCAAATTCTGGGTTTAGACTCCCTCCCGGTTTTAACCTCCCCTATCCGTCTCTATGTGGCACATGAGAAAAGGTGATGGAATATAATACAGGCAACTTCAGCTGTTTCAGTAAACTTTGTTTCTCCCGAACCATCCATCCCAATGCCCTTATAGTCATCAAATAAACATCACCACCTTGGACATCTTTCCCCTTCTCCCTTTCCATTGTGGCCTTGTGTTCCATTTATCTTTTTTACAGGCCTCCACACCCCCTGCACACTCACTCAGGAAATCATCATTTTTCCCCAACCTCCAAATTGGATTTTCATTCAACTCCCCCAAACAGGAAGTAACCCAAATGTCACCCAACAATACAATAGATTAACAGATTGTGATATGGTCAAATAATGGAATACTATACAAGAGTGAAAATGAACAAACTACAGCTACATATAAAAATATGGATAAAACTAATAAACTAATGTTGACTGAAAGAAGGTAAACATAAAAACATGTATTAAAATGTAAGATTCAATTCCTAGAACATTAAAAATTGAGCAAAATAAACTATGTTTCTTGAGGTCAGGATAATTTTTTATCTCTGGAGATGTGGGGAAAGGCCGTGATGAAAATGTCAAGGAGGTGCCTGCTGTGCTAGTAGTTTCCCATTTAATGATTAGGTTGGGTGCCACACATTCATTGAGCTATAAACTTATGCTGATTACATTTTTATTTATGTGAGTCATATTTCACAATAACAAAATGATTTAAAATGATGAGAATACATATAAAACAAAACACAAACTTGGCTCAGAAAATTAATTGAAGAACATCAAATATTCTGTACACTATCATTGAATCTATATGGAAATAATCATCATAACAGGTGTCCTGTACAGCATTATTGATTTGAGCATGTAATCATTCATAGGTTCTCTGTCTTCTTTATATATTAATATATTACTTTTCTCCTTTATGCCCATCCATGGTAGGGATGAGGTAGTTTGGCATATTATTAATGTTTTGAGGTTTTACCATGAATGAATATATATACACATTCTAATACATATTAGAAAAAGGAAGTGTATATTTAGATATTCCACTCTGAAAAGTAGAAGTATCTACAATCGCCACCCAAGGAGAGTCAGAAATGAGTGGAGCAAGCCTCAGAAACAAAGATTCAGTAAGTCATGTCAGAGTAAAACACAAGAATTGAACTGATGACAACAGCTTTATCTAGAAAGATGGGATGAAGGATGGACACACGGATCCTGAGAAAAGGCAGAAGATGAAAAAAGAAAGGTGGGAAGGAGACCAAGAAAAAGCAATATCCAGAAGTCCTTTGATTTTAACTAACTATGAACTTAAAGGTGACATATGGGATGAAAAAATAAACACTGAACAACAGTCTCAGATGCCCAAATGGGTTTGTCATCAGACACAGAAAAAATGGATTCTCTCTAAATGAGCAAAAGAATCTCCCAAACACTGCATGGGTTAATGGGTAGATGAAAATTTTATATTTTATTGAATTGAATGATTGATTTATTATTAAGTCTTATTTGATTTTTTTTTTTACTTCATCTGAGTAAGAAATAGAGACAGTGATTTTTCGAGTTGAGATGTAAATTAAAAGATACATTTGTAGACCTTACATTATTTCAGGGAAATAAGCCAGTGTGAGCCTTCAGAAAGGCGACAGATCCAAACCTCTATTGTTGTAAAAACACAATTACATAGAAAGACTGATGAAACGCAGTGAAAGCTGAACAGACCACTGAAGGGACACAGAGGAATGAAGGTAGTCAAAGAAGCCTTCCTGGAGATAAAAATGGACCACAGAGGAGATCCTGTGGCTACTTCCCTTTGCAAACCTGACCGTGTGACTCAAGTGATACTGTCCCCAACACGACATGGCTGCATGCATTTACTTTGCATATTGTGCAACATTTATTCAGAAACTTACATAAGCTTCTTGGACATTCTGGTAGTTTTTACTTGGCATAACTTGTGACCTACTCAACACTCTTGTCAATAAAGCATTACAGTCTTTGATAAAATAAACAGATTCTGGGGTGATGGGAATTCATATCAAAACCTCAAGAACAGATCCTTTCAATAGATATTATTCAATATTGCCTAAGTAGAGGTCTGGCTGGAAATGCATAAGTTGAATCCAACTGTGAGAAATCATCAAACAAACCCCAAATGAAGAATATTTTATTTATTAGAAATGGGGATGGAAATGTATTCCTCAATTTGTCAATGTCATAAATCATAAAGAAACCTTAAAAACTGTTGCAGGATAAAATAAAGTTATATGAACTAAACACTGTGTTTCGTGATGAGGGTTTACAATTAGACAATGGATAAAATAGAGAGGCAAGTTCACAAATATACAGGGATGGAATTTAAAACCAAAGTGAAGACAGATGGACCTTTAAAAAATGCTTATAGGGGCCGGATGCGGTGGCTCACGCCTGTAATCCTAGCACTCTGGGAGGCCGAGGCGGGTGGATCATTTGAGCTCAGGAGTTCGAGACCAGCCTGAGCAAGAGTGAGACCCCGTCTCTACTAAAAATAGAAAGAAATTATCTGGACAGCTAAAAATATATATGGAAAATTTAGCCAGGCATGGTGGCTCATCCCTGTAGTCACAGCTACTCAGGAGGCTGAGGCAGGAGGATTGCTTGAGCCCAGAAGTTTGAGGCTGCTGTGAGCTAGGCTGATGCCATGGCACTCTAGCCCGGGCAACAGAGCGAGACTCTGTCTCAAAAAAAAAAAAAAAAAAATGCTTATAGGGAAATTGAAGATTTATGTAGAAAAGATAAATAGTAACCACAACTTCACTTGACACACTGAAATAAATTCCAAATAGATGCTAAACCTAAATAATACACATACAAGTTTATTTACAGGGGGTCTGAAGTT